>JAECUM010024466.1:0-19382 GCA_016617855.1 Megalonaias nervosa
GGAACTGGGTATTTCTACTTTCGTTATTAGTTGCATTCAGTAGATGGTACCGTGTGTTATCCCACCAGTGACAGGCGAGATAGTCTGCAGTGACCATTTGAGAGACGACGATTTTGATACTGTCTATAACATTAAAGAGTCACTTGGTATTACGACCATCAGATGACTCCTGCCAAATGCAGTACCAAGCGTGTTTTCTCACCAGATAAATGAGTCAGTGAACACCAGATCAACAAAAACCAAGGGTTACGGCGGGGCTAACAACATGTAGACCGATAGAAGCTTGTAGAGAAGCGAGAACTAGCGAGGGTAAAATATTTATACATCTTTATCTTGCTATATTATTGTTTGTCAGCCCCTACCCCTCGCCACAAATATACCTAGCAAAAGAACAATCAATGAGAGATGGTGATTTTAGTAGGAAGGTGTTTGCAAACCATAATAGCCCCACTCCTACCTCCTAAAATGAATCCTGCTTTACCATGACAAGTGTGTGTGTGTGTGTGTGTGTGACCCTTGGATTTTAGTTTTGCCCACTCCCCCATTATTATTCCCCCCCCCCCGAAAAAATTCATTTGCATGCCCATGCTTATTTCATGCCTGTTCAACAATAATAATAATGACAAAACAAGTTTTCTGCTAAAGCCAAAATGTTGTTAATACTTGATGTATTGATTGTGTTTAATTGTAAAGGCTAATTACCCCTTCGTGTTGAGGCACTGGGAGTAAATTACCTTGTTTGCCAGAATATACACAACGGCGTCAATGGATGACGGTCTAGGTCAGAGTCAAATCCACAACCCATTGCTTGTGAGTGTGAATACTAAGGTCTGTTCAATGTGGAGAGTATAGTATTATTATTCACAATATGTACAGAACCATAGTTAAAAGGATTTTTTGTAAATACTTTAATGCTGTCGGTGTAAAGATTTTACTTTCTAAAGCTGCTCTAATTTTATATATATATATATATATATATATATATATATATATATATATATATATATATATATATATATATATCTTTTTTTTAGGTGATAAATGAGAATTTTGAGAACCAGCACCCGGAAGATAATGCACTTGAGAGAACCGAAGACAGTAGATGGTGTGACATATCCTGTGGTGCATTTTGATGTCACTGTGAACTTTCCATTCATTCCCTGTTTACATGGTTTGTATAGCTTCATAGTTGATATGGATTCCTAAGGCCTCACAAATTGTATCAGCATATGAGTCAATAATTAAGTTATGTAATTTTTTTATTGCGGAAAAACTACAATGTATTGCTAATATGTCAAACTTTATGATCAACCCTTAGTTGTAAAAGTAAGCAAAAAGATTTGGTGCATTTGTCAACTATTGTTCAGGCACGCAAAAGACTGCATGTGTGACTTCCATATCTACTGCAAAGGCATGAAACACATTTTTCATACTCTTTTTACAGGGCCTAGATACACCATCATGCAGTATTGCTGTTCAATGTCAGACTGATAGGATACTTAAGAAAAAACAGACAAGCAAACGAAACATGTAACATTGTATTAACTAAGTTCAGTATGATTATATAAGCGTTTGACTCGGTAGACCAAGCACTTGTGAGCTTGTTATTATTTAGCAATGATACACTTTAATTGATACACATATTCATGAGAAATCCTCATCTGCGTGAAAACCACGATGATCAGAATACACGTCTAAAATTTCACCTACTACACAGGTTGTGAAGTAAATGTCCAGTAAGTAAAGAGAAGGAGCAATGGCATTGCAAACTTTCATGTACTTGTCAGCATTCGTGCAAGAAAATGAGCTTACTTTTTCAATGTTACTTATGCATAAGTCCATTTTTAAAAAGTTGGTAAACACATTTAAGCTATGTTCAGATGATGTCACGTTTCAATAAATAGAAGTATTGTTAATTTTGCTCAACACATTTTTTTTCTCTCTTTTCTTCAGAACAACGAAGTGAAGAGTAGTTATGACACGGAGAAAGAGGAACTTTCTAGAGCCATAAAAAAACTGCAGAACCACAGTGTGGAGGTGGACACTATTATTACAGACAGGCATGTTCAGAACAGAAATGGATCAGAGAGAATATGAGAGCCACACACTATTATGATGTGTGACATGTAGCCAAGGGTATGTAGATATTGCAATTTTTACTACACTGAATGATACCATTTGATAAAACTCGTATGCAAGCACATATAGTAATATAACAATTCTATGTTTAAAGTTATATTAAAGTTGGACAGGGAACATATCACTAGGAATACAGTCAGCCCCCTCCTCCCCGGCCCTGTACATACACACAAAGAAGGGAGAAACTAACTCAAGCAAAGCAACTCAAACTTGAAAGATTTTAATCAAAACAGAGCTAACACAGTCTTTTTTATAGCACATTAAAAATCATATCGCAACAAAAGTTATTATTATTATTATTATTATTATTATTATTATTCATTCATTCATTTATTCATTCATTCATTAAACTATGATTTATATGTATGTTAAATTGAATACTAATTAAGTCTTGTTTCCAATTCCATTAATTCTCTTTGGTAAATTGTCAGTATGAATATAGGCAGTGGATGACATTCTTCAGTTTCTTGAATTACTGGGTTAACAAATTTTTTTTCAGACTATGTTCAAGAACTGAAGGCAGTGCTGGAGGAAGTGGTCAGGAAGCCGTAGTCAGTTGATAGACAGTTATTGCCACCTCTATGCAGCCATGTATCTATTATGACTGAAATTAGAATATGCAGCAAATTTTTAAACTTGAATAAAAGTTACGTTATTTCAAGTATCCCGGTTTTCTGTTACTTATTTCATGTTTTCAGAGTCAATGCCTTTAAAATTAGATTTTACTACAGCCAGTGTTAGGAAGCTAAATGGATCAAATGTGAACATGAACAGACAGCAATATGTTAAAGTATGATATATATGTATATGTGATGAATTGTTAGACTTTTGTTCTTCCTTTTGTACCGCAATAACATAACAATAATCAGCAATGTATTATTATTATTATTATTCTCAAGATTTGTTTCCCCATAAATCTGTACACTTCCTTTGCCCTAGTATTATACACCTAGACCCACAGAGAAAACAACAAACTTGTCATAAAGTTAATAAAGTATTTGTATCTACACCTCTCACAGTCTGAGTGTTAAGTGTTGAACTTTTAATACCACTAGTTACTAATGAACCACGCGCACATGACCATCTGCTCTGAAGACATCGAAGTTTCGCCCAAATTCGTGTCCTTCTCTTTTCATTATGAAATTGAAGTAACATTAACGAAAGAATAATAATAATAATAATAATAATAATAATAATAATAATAATAATTACCATAATGATAATAATAATTAGCAGAATGAATAGCCCAAGCGCTACTCAGCCTCATTATGCCCTATGTCATCTTTAGGGTCCTCGTCCATATTCTCGTCTCGTTCGGGCTTAAATTGGTACTGTCTAACCTCAGCGAGCAGAATTTTCTTAAGATTCATTACGTTCGCTATCTTCTAGGAGTTCACCTTCCTCACATGACGAAAACGAGCATGACAAATTTGCCGTAAATTCGCTTGAATCATCACTAAATTCAGCCATCAGCTAAATTCAGCCATACGCTAAACTTGAGGGACTTCCAGACTACGTCACTTCCGGAAATCCTATTATCACCGGAAGTATACAAATATTTCCGGAGCGTTTTCCGTAAAACGTCGATAAGTGTACACATTATCTTCAATTCTTCTCTGTGAATTAAAATATGCATTTTTAATGCACATTTCTGGGTTATTTAGCGAAAAATGAACATTCTGATATATAGTGTGTATTACACTCTAGTACACCTTTAAAACTAGAGTCAATCAACAATTTTAAGCATAATTTTCGTTCTCAGTGACCCAGAATTAGTAACGTTAGACTACATTTTTTTCGGACGCATTTTGGCTGTAGACCTATAACTATAGTACAGAGGCAAAAGTATGAATACCATTGATAAATCCCATTTATTACAGTATACAGATAAAAGTATAAATGTCACTGATAAATCCCATTGATTATAGTATAGAGGTAAAACTATGAATACCATTGATAAGTCCCATTGGTTACAATATAGTGATAAACATATGAGTAATACTTATAAATCCCATTGATCATATTATAGACGTAAAAGTATGAATACCATTAATAAATCCCAATGGTTACAGTATAGAGATAAAAGTATGAATACCATTGATAAATCCCATTGGTTACAGTATACAGGTAAAAGTATAAATATCACTGACAAACCCATTGATTATAGTATAGAGGTAAATATATGAATACTATTGATAACTCCTATTGGCTACAGTATACGGTAAAAGTATAAATACCATTGATAAATCTCATTGATTATAGTATAGAGGTAACAGTATGAATATCATTGAAAAATCCCATTGGTTACAGTATACAGGTAACAGTATGAATGCTACTGATAAATCCCATTGGTTACAGTATACAGGTAACAGTATGAATACAATTGAAAAATCCCATTGGTTACAGTATGCCGGCAAAAGTATGAATACTACTAATAAATCCCATCGATTACATTATACAGGTAAAAACATGAATACGATTGATAAATCCCATTTATAACAATTTGTCAGACATTAACTAATAATGCTTGCTATATGCTACGTAACATTTCAGTGTCAAATGTGAAAATTTAATCTGTCCCATGACGCCATTGTTAATGATATATGTCTGGTTTTAAAAGGGAAATTTTGTGTTATGTCTCTAACTGAAGCCAATTTTGTCAGAAAAATGTATATTCCGAATACGTAAGCAGAACTTTTGTAAAGGTTTAAAAAATAGGGATGGTAGGCGTACAGCGAGCTATTTCCGCGTTTCTAAAATTCGCACGTTTACTTTAACTACGTTTATGGGTCTATGCAGTTTGCAGATCTGAGTCTATGCAGTTTGCGGATTTAGGTCTATGTAGTTTGCAGATCTAGGTCGATGCAGTTTGCGAATCTGACTTATAGGCATGTGGATACGGTATCTTTAAATTTTAAATTGTAATTTGGCCGATGACGGCATTGCTAATTACAACCGTCTGCTATTGGAAAAGCAATAGAATCGTGTAATATCCGTCAATGACGCAAACATAGTATTAAAAAGTCCCTCTCTGAACATGTTGCCAAAAAAGTCCCTCTCTGAACATGTTGCCAGAATTGTTTTTTCTTATAAAATATAGGAGAAATTAACCAAGATGTAACAAAATAGATCCTTTCAAAAGTTATGTTACAACCAGTAAATAATTATCCCAAATAGTTGATGCTTTAAATATAATTGTTACAAGTCAGAGGTATTTGCTTGACCGAGCGGTGTCAAATCCTGGCGCGATTCCCCTAGAAGTCATAAGTTTACCCCAAATTATCTAAGACTTCTATACAACTTCAGTTGTAAATTAGAAAGCCCGACGAGTCCATTCTATACATAAATTTTACTCGAATCAATGCAAGACCACAGATCTCACAGCTTTCCAAATATATATCAACAGCACATCCGCATGGTTTCTCTTCACCAGGTTTCCGTACCTTCAGCAGTTCACGCGTAGAAACTATACAACTATCCCCTAACACTGTGAACTATTTTAACCACGCCACTTTAGGCCAGTCAATTCATGGTTTCAAGTCACATTTCGCCAGTACAACTGCATCACATTTGCCACCATGGCGAATGATATCTGCTGAGTCCCCTTCTTGTTTATTCCTTTGTGTAATTTACCGGTCTCCTACCGTAAATACTGCCACTGCAGTTACACCACCAATGTACACCACTAGATTTTAATAGGGATTATGGTACGACAGGGACACTCATGCGGTTTTGACGTGAATTCACTAAAAGTGAACCATGGCATCATGGAAACTCACTAACACTTCACTCCGTGACGTTTGCTCCTAGAAATTGGCTAAAGAATATTTCCATTGCACCGAGTTCCAATAATCAAACAAGTAATCACAAAAATCTAAGAATTCCTTAAAACTGGGCTCAATAACCAAATGCGCATACTCCAAATTTATTACATAATTATTTGCTCCTAAATGAGAATTTAAAATATTGCTTCACTTGAAATGTCGTATTAGAAGGATCAAACCTTTTGATGATGGATAGAGTCAAATACAGTGTGCATCGTATCAGAAGAAAGTACAAAGAGCCAGTGCCGGATTAAATCCTGTGGAGGCCCCTAGGCAGTCGAAATCTCGGCGGCCCCCCCCCCCCTCGCAAATTATCTTCTAATACTTTCAAGATCAAATCAATTCAATATTATTTTGATCCGTTGTCGCGGGGCAAAAATAGGCGTGGGGTCCATCGGCCGGTGCCTACTCTGCCTATTAGATAATCCGGCACTGCAAAGAGGAAGGCCTTTGAAAGTAAAATGTACTTTTGCCATCAGAAAAATAATTCAGCGTACGTGGGGATAATTGACCTCTCAGAATAGCGAACATTCCGTTTGCGTGGGGATAGCTGACCTCGCAGAATAGCGGATATTCAGTGTACACGGGGATAACTGACCCCTCAGAATAGAGAATTCAGCTTACGTGGGGATAATTGACCCCTCAGACTAGCAGACAACGTTCCATCTGTCTGTTAACATACTTATTTCTTCGCTAGGCAATAAGTTTCGTCATCGACATAGTCAAAATTATTGCAGACAGAATGAAAGCCTACTGCGGCGATCCTATTCTTCTAATTTTGTTTCTATTAATGAAACATCTCATGTTTTGTCCTCCATTACTAGGCACCGCATAATTCAGACATATTTAGTATTTACATAGACTGATAATTTCGACATATGCGGTTCCGGTAGGGGAAAACATGTGGTTTACTCTAGTTTTATCCTTCATCTTGCCTTACACGTATCTAATTTTGTCATCATAAAATTTCTCAAAATGAATATTGGAAAATCTTGGGAATACATTTCAACATGTTATTGGTTATAAATATTTAGTTTTAGAACAAAATTAGCAGGCTAGAAGGATTTTCTTCCCTATCAAAGACAAAGGTCTAAAAGGATAAAAACTGAGTCAGTCTCCTACTCGAATGATTCAGATGGCGGTGTTTGATTGCTTGAATGCCAGGGAAGGTATCATGTCGAAATTGTCAATAGCTGTTAATACCGAATACCGTATACTTACTAATAGGACTGTCCAACTGCAAACTGCACAGACCCAGATCTGACGGAGCATAATTCGCCGGCAGATCTAGGTCTGTGCAGTTTGTTAAGAATAATCAGTAGAATAAGCAGCACAGTCCCTAATCTGCTGGCGCATTATGATACGGTAGATCATGATCTTTGTTGTCTGTAATTTGACTCGACTTCTGAACGAGTATAGACGGTAAATCATTATGCTGACGACTTTACTTCATTACTTTCTGATGATGAGCACATGTTGAATAATGATTTAGATGATGTTAAAATATCTTATTCATGTTCACATTTGATAAAACTGAAGCAGCATGGATTGCTGTGAAAAGGGACTGCAGTGAAGTGTCAGCGATTACAATCTTACTGTTTGGACCAGGAAGCCAATTTCAGGCTGGTTTGTCCGTATATTTTTAATAATAATAATAACAATAACAATAATCGTGGAACAATGAATTAACAATGGCGGATCTTACTCTGTTAAATTTTTGTATAAATTAAGCATATTATCCAATAATAATAATAATTTTATTATCAAATTATAATAATAATTTTAATAAAACTGATCTGAATATTATTCCAAATTCAAGATTAAAATGAATAGTCATGAAAGAGTACAACAAAATTTAATTTAAAGAGCAAGCATGCTGTCTCTGTTGTTAATGTGCATACACAGACTGTTTGTTTGAAAAGGTTTAGATCCATACGTAGCCTCTCTTTCTTCAGTCACATACCACGATACTACAATCGGGGCAAAACAAAAACTGTTAAGTTCCATTGTTAGCTGCAGCTAGTTCGAAAGTACTGACTTCACGGCCGAAACCCCGTAATAAATGAGCAGGTTTTCACCTCAGCTCGGGATGTATATAGCTGACAACGAGAAAGGCTGCTCCGTAGAAGGATGTGACAGGCTGCTTGGCGTAGGTTTCTGTCAGTGACTGACAGGTAAAGGTGGACAGCTACTTGACTACCGATCAATGTCAGTTGACTGACAGGTGAAGGTGGACAGCTGCTTGACTACTCATCAGTGTCAACTGACTGACAGGTGAAGGTGGAGAGCTGCTTGACTACCCATCAGTGTCAATTGACTGAGAGATGAATGTGGACAGCTACTTGACTACCCATTAGTGTCAGTTGACTGACAGGTGAAGGTGGACAACTACTTGACTACCCATCAGTATCAACTGACTGACAGGTGAAGGTGGACAGCTACTTGACTACCCATCAATGTCAGTTGACTGACAGGTGACGGTGGACAGCTACTTGACTACCCATCAGTGTCAACTGACTGAAGATGAAGGTTAGCCTATACATCCTTGCACCAAGAGATTAAGAAATATATACTGTCTTTATAGTTTTAAGGCGGAAGCGTAACTAAGTTCCACCTACTCGACCAATCACAGTTCATAAGCAATATATGCCACCGAGCATTTCTAGCCCAGCCGGTCGGTTTTAAAACTCTTTGTTTTAAACTGCTTTGTGGTAGTCATCTCTGCTCAAATTTAGCTTTAGAAAAGAAACAGATTTTAACATTTTTCACAGAAACTTTCAGGCAGTTTGTACGTTAGTATATTGTTCAAGTATGGAACGCCATCACTATGTTGTTCATTATATGTATACGCAGTGCATTTGCCATTATATGCAGTGTATTTTCAACATTATATGCGGTGCAAACACCTTTATATGTAGTACAGTTATTATATGCAGTGCATTTGTCATTATATGCAGTCCATTTATCATTATATGCAGTGCAACAACTTTATATGTAATGCCCACCCCTTTATATGCAGTGCAGACATCTTTACATGCAGTGCAAACACCTTTATATGCAGTGCATTCGTTGTTATATGCATACCATTTTTCATTATATGCCAGTGCAAATACCTTTATTTGCAGTTCAGTCGTCTTTATATGCGATCTATTTAACATTATATGCAGTTCAAACACTTTTATATGCAGTGCTTTTAATTAACATTATCATGACGAGGCAAACTACTTCGGAAATCTCACGGACATTACTGATAAATGCAGAAAAAGAACAAACTGAAAGATTAGTATTTATTACGTTCACCGTCAAAAATGTATTATGCCATGCTGAATAGACTTTGGAACGTTGTTCCAGCGGTTTTTATCAGACAGGATCGAGGACAGTGCCTTTGAGATGGTGTCCGATTCCGATTTGATTCGAATGGGAGTAGACATCATTGGTGACCGAGTTCGTCCAAAGGATAAAATGAGAAGGTTCCAATTGGGGGAAGATGCGACTGCGGAAATGGCCATCATGGCAACCCTATATAATACAGGTTTTTATGTTTTGTTACATAATAATTGGTATAGGGTCAACTTAGTTAACATTTGTCCTGCTCACTTCATCACGTAAAAAGGCATGCATATGAACAAATTGATAAAAAGCTTACCGCACCAAATCATTTAAGCAGAAGGGATAGGGTTAACATCATTTCTCAGCGCATCAATTAGACTATATATGATGGCCAGTTATAATGGTGGCAGAAGATCCCAGGTGCACTTTTTCAGTCACAGAAAAGCACATGGGTAGAACCACCGACTTTCCGCGTGTTATTGGCAAACTTTTCACGCACTAATTGTGACGACGAGAGTCTATCTCGAACTCGCAAACTGCAGCGGTGAGAGGCTAGTGATCACCGATCGTCGATTCAGACCTCTCAACCACAAAGGGCCTTTAAGTAGAAGGGAATCAATGCATACTAAAGGTGTTAAATAAAAACAGGCATTAAAAAAATCACGGAGTTTGAAAAAATCAGAGAATTTTGTCACAGAGCCAAATAACGTTTGTCTTAGATTTCATTTAAACAGAAAGTACATGTTTCTTAAGCCAAGATATTTTTTTAATTATTTATTGTGGTAAATAATTACGGGTTCTTTCTGTTGCATGACAATGTTAGATAAGTATTGGTGCAATTGCATCTTCAGAATTTCAGCAAAATATTTACTGATCAAATTCAAAATGCAAAAATTGCACGAGAAGGCAACATGGAAATTAGAAACCACTGTCTCAGAGCTCGTCTATGTAAGGTTTATGATTAAATCTTGCTAGAGACTCAGTTTTATATATAAAGAAAGTAATGTAGCCTAACTTGATAAAAAAAACTGTTGGATAGTAATTGTAAAGGAACTAGAAAGATGAGCAAAGAAAAAGTAACTCAGGCCAAGTAAGTTTGAGGAACTGAAAAAAGAAGTTGAACTAATAGCTGTGTGAATTTAAGAGCTAACAAAATGATCTTTGAAAAAAGTCTCTTTTTTCTTCTCAGTATCTTATACTATACTATAGGCCATTTCACGGTTATTAACTCCCCCTGAAAATACCAGAGGGCGCCTCGGTGCAACTCACTTCCGGATAGTTCAGTCAATAAAGATGGCAGATATAGATCAAGAAAAATGTGACAGTGGAGGATATAAACAGGTATACTTTGAAAAAACTGAAGAGATTTCTTAAAGAACACGGACAGAATGTGTCAGGCCGTACACTTGAGTTGAGAGAACGTGCCCTGGGAGTGCTGCGTCTTGAAATCCCATCAGAAACTACTTTAAAGAACGCCGATCAACCAGAACAAGAGACGCGTGAGATAGGAAAATATACAACACCTCTTGGCGAAACATTACCAAAGCCAGACGCTCTGGATGAATGAAGTGACGACGTGACCAAGATTCCTGATTTTTCGAAAGGGAACTATATAATTGTCTTGTTTTAAATACGATCAGAACATTTGACAAAGCTCCCCGTGATACTGTGAGGCAGCTGAAAGCTAAAATATTTTATGAGGACAATCATGTACACTCGGTCCGCTAACACAATGTCAGTAATCAGTGTTCACACGCATATGTGAGATGCCTGGTTATTCCATCCCTCCCAACATTAGATAAAAACAAACATTCCTGATTACCGAGTTTGGATAAGCCTGTCAAAAGTTACCGGACAAGTTCACTCTGCAGATTGCACCAGTCCAGCAGGTAAGTTTCATACAACTTTAAAGTTTTAACTTAAGCTCCTCACTTAAGAGGTAGATAATCATTAAAATTATTTAACATGCCAAATTCGTAAATTATAATTACAGCAACATCTGTTCATATTGTCCCTTTATGTTTTTAAAGCTGAACCAGGATTTATATCTTCGTGTTGATTCCTCGAATTACCCCCCTAACCTCACCCAATTAAAACAAAAATCTGGGAATAAGAATAACAGTAAAGTGTCACTACAGATGTGATCCATCACACTATCTGCTATACTTCTGAAAAATTGAGACAGCTTAAATATCAACGTATAATGATGTTTCTTTTTTTGCACAGGAAAGGGGAGTCATGCAGTCACATTGCTTCTTTGTTGTATGCCCTTATCGACATCACAGAGAAAAGGAAGGCATGTAAAATTTCAGCTACATCGTTGGAGTGTAAATGGAATACACCACGGCCTCTGAAACAATCCCCGAAGAAGGCAGAGGATATGAAGCTGAAAAAAATACTCTGGCACTCTCGAAACTTCATCATACAAAGAGTATTGCCCATCTGGAGAGGGCAGTCCATTAAGTAATTAAGTATTTATCAATAATACTGTCAAAACAAATGAAAAAAGTTTGTTGTTTTTTTTCATTTTTATGCAGAATAAACTGTTCTTTGCACAATTTTGCGTGGATGCAAAGTCAGTCCTGTACAAGTGATGTCTGGAGTGTTGTTAGTGCAGCACAAATTTTGAAAACATCTGATGCTGTTAAATGGCAACTAATTGGCATCACCACTCTCGAGATTAAATTGTCGGTGCCAACGCCAAATGTTAAAAATTTCGTTTGAATGCAACAGAAGTAATTACCGTCCAGGTCTTGAAAGTTTTCTGAGGAAATATGTTGGGAACTGGTGCTGTCTTTGATGGTCCTGCTAATCCCAGAAAATGATCAGTGCATAGTCGTGATGTGGTCTTCAGTCGAAAGTTCTTTCTAAAACTCGTTCGCTCCAAATACGCGAAATATTACCATCAGCAGGAAACCTATGCAGTGAAATGGTCCTCTCATCGACAAACTTTCCCGAGTAATTGGAACAGCTTTTCGAACAGCAGTATATTTTTCCCATATTGACACTAGTTTGTTGACTTTATGTTTCGCTAACCAAGAGTAAAACGGTGCGAAATTCTGAACTATCCGGAACTGGAAAATTTTTGTGGGCGTGCGCAATGGAGCTAAGGGAGGTAATTTTAAGCGCTACGATCAGTAACTCCGTTGCAACCGTGAAACCCTCTATGCTCAGTGTTCCCATTCACGTACATACGTAATTCATGTAAATATGACAGAATGCACGCATGAAATTTGTATCAAGAATGTGCATGTACGTAAGAAAGTTACAGTAGAAACCCCCCGGAAAAGTCGGGCAAAAAGGCCCCGCAACATGCCAGGATAACCCGGCAAAAAGATATACAATCGGAACAGCGCTTGGCCTTGTCCGCTGTACCTCGAAATAAAATTTGTGGATTAAGGGAATGGCAGAGTTGTCACGATCCTTCCAAATTTAGGCTGAATGATAAAGTATAACATTATTACGTCATTTTTATGTATGCATAAAACGAAAAGTTTACGAACATATAGTCCTTTGATCTATATACTTTGCATGATTACGAAATATTTAAAACAGAACAAAACCCGTCGAAGACCGATAATGAAATTCAAAATGACTGAAATACTTTTCCCCTGGTTAAATTATCAGGAATGTACGGCCTCCATCCACCCCGTGTAGCCGCACCATCTCCACCAGTGAAGATATGTACATGATTATTGTACTACATGAATTAATTTATTTGTCTTTTTTATAGTAATTGTAATAGATAAATTACATCACATATAATAAAAGCTAACAGAAACTAATCTACTTGTTGCAACTGTTTAAGTAACACAGCACAAATAGTGCCTTTTGCTTTCTAAATAAATGACAAACTCTAATACTTCAAATCATTTCCTAATCGTATTTCCTGAAAATATAAACGCTTTTAGACTTCACTGAAATGATTACTTAACACGTAAGCAAATTAGTTTTGTTTGCTTTGGTTTTAAATGTTTTAACAATTGTTTTGATACACAAATCATTCATGTACACAAATCATTCATGTAAAAGCTCATTTGAGCAACATCTGATAGATAGTATAAAATACTGAAAAAAGTGATTTTTCACAGAACAACAGTTTTGTCAAATGCAAATATTCAAAGTCACTTTGTTAAGTCTTAACTTTACACGCTCTTTCTTCAACATATTTTTCAGTTCCTCAACTTACTTGGCCTGATTTGCTTTTTAGTTAGGCTATACTGCTTTTCTTATATATACTACTGTGAGTACCAAGTGTGATTTAATCATCAACCTTACATAGCCGAGCTCTGAGACAATGGTTTCAAATTTCGATGTTGTCTTCGCATGCAATTTTTATCCTGCATTTACCGATTTGTACTTAATGCAGCAGCGGACGCAATAATCCTCTCACGAGAAACAGTTCATGTGACAACAAATTCCAGTGTATTTCGGTTTGTAGGTTGGAAATATTTAATCTACCATTTTCTTGATTTAATGGAATTCTTTATGAAATGCGGCCTACAAATCACATTTTCTTAACATAATATATTAAAATTGACCATTTCATTATTGCGCCATTGTTTTAACGTCACTTTGTTACCTCAGCGGTTCGTATATCATACTCTTTCAACCAAACGAGGATCTGGTAACATTCTTCATTTATCACTTTCTAAACCATTGTCGAAGCAACACTACAAAGACAAATCCAACTATTCGGAACTTCTATAATACTATTGTTGCTTTATTTACTCGTCCCAGCCAGATTAAAACCGAAATCTCTTAAGGATATCTAGGAATATAAATTCGTAAGCAGAAGCCGATTTAGGGTGCATGTCTCAATTAGACAATCAATTGTATATTTGTACGTGAGACGTCACGACGTATCATCAGCAAAAATATATTGTTGTTGTTGTTGTAGCGTTTAACGCCATTTTTCAGCACAAGATTGGCAATACATGGCGGCCAGTATAAACGGTGGAGGAAGAACCCGGGAAAACCCCGGAAAGAACCACCGACCCACAAGAAGCTACTGGCAAGCTGTCTCACATACCCACATTGGCCGAATCTGAGACTCGAACCCACGCAAACAGAGGTGAGATGGCAATGATCCGTAACGGTGAGCGCTTTAGATTACTAGGCCACTCGGAGCC
This sequence comes from Megalonaias nervosa, assembly GCA_016617855.1. Taxonomy (NCBI): domain Eukaryota; kingdom Metazoa; phylum Mollusca; class Bivalvia; order Unionida; family Unionidae; genus Megalonaias; species Megalonaias nervosa. The sequence continues at coordinate 14,426 of JAECUM010024466.1, forward strand.
CTCGCACAAACATGTTATACTTTACTTGATCTCAGATAACGAAGTAATTGGTCGGTATGTAGAGACGTCTCCTGCATGCTAACTTGGAACGTCGTCAGCCCTCTTCCCCGTTTCTCCAAGTAACGAATTCCTGATATTTTCCTCCTACGTATTAGGTCAAATCTTCCCATCCTGCACTATATAGATCATTACTTGCTTTCAAAAGAACAAATATATTAATTCCATCAGACACTGTTTCTTAAATTATTAGATTAGTCTGTTTTACATGCATTCACACCGCTCCAGTGGCCTAGTGGTTAGAATGTCCGCCCCGGATGCGGGAGGTCGCGGGTTCAAACCCCGGCCAAGTCATACAAAGACTTAAAAAAATGATACTAACAGCTGCTTCGCTAGGCGCTCAGTATTAAGAGGTTAGTGTTAGGAATGGTCGGCCTGGTGTCAGGAAATAATGTGGCTGGGTGGGACATCATGCTACATGTTTGCGGCATAATGCCCCAGTGCTAGACATCACTGTAAATTGCCACAATGCAGACACCGTAGCGATATGACTGAAATTTTTTTAAAGCTACGTTAAAAATCCAACTCTCTCTCTCTCTCTCTCTCTCTCTCTCTCTCTCTCTCTCTCTCACACACACACACACACACACACACACACACACACACACACACACGTGCATTCACAAAAAAGCGAAGGTGAAATACCCTTTACACTGCCATGAAAGTAGTTCAACTTATAATATGCTTGTATTCATTTGCGGAGAAAATTATCTGAGAACCGAATGGAGAAATGACTCCTAAAGACTTAGGCGTAATAAGCAGGTAATTTAGAACAGCTTGACCACGAGTGCATGCAGATGCTGGAGGTAGAAAAGAACAAATTCGAAGACGTACTCGATCAAAAGCATGATTACATATATATATGTATGTAGTAATGATATCAATTGCGAACTGTGTAGTCAGTTATATCACGATGTATTTGGGTCTCAAACGAACTGTTTACTCAAGTTATATCACGATAAATATGGGACTCAAAAGAACTCTATAGTCCGGTATATCACGATAAATATGGACATTATTATTACGCGCCGACGGTATATCGCGTCACATTATCTCATTTGATAATAGTAAATCACTTGTCTGGTGTCCGCACCTGCAGCTCGTGCGCAATACCCATCAGACAACAATACAGGAAAACAGTTCCCTGATAACTGAATAAAAACAAGTACAACAAGCGGCTACCGATATATTTGTGCTTTTAGGCATTGGGTTCAGCAGGATTTTGTCGGGAAGTGGGTAAGCTATGATGGGGGGGGGAGTGTTGCGTGGGGTGGCGGTCTCTTTTGGATGTTGTGCGCGCGCTCTACACAAATAATTATATAACTTCTTGAATGTATGTCTTTCTGATCTGGATAAAGGTGGAGAATTTACCAGCTGAGTGAATAATTATGTTTTCATTCACTGTTACCATTTGTATCACGATTTCTTTTAAACAAATAGCGTGAGCGTACAACGAATTTTAACAGAAAGTGAGACGTTTATGCTAAGATAGACGGCAAACTTTCACGCATAATTCGCGCATAATTTGTGCATAACTTGCATCCCTTTCTTCGCAAGTAAATGCAAGCAAGTAAATTTGCATGAAATTAACTTTCAGAGTCTATCATAAACCATATTAATATATCGTATTTTTGCCTTAGATTAAAGCAACTGAATGACATAGAGAACAAAACTAGGAGAGCATATGTCTGGGTGATCACACATGCGGATTTGGAATCAAGGTGTCACGTGACCATAACTATGCAGAAGAGAAGTTTTTCAATTATTAAGTTAATATATCGGACCTAATGAGATATAATTGATGAAAATGAGCTTGCGTGTTATTCCGAGAATGAGGATTGTGGAGTTCTTATTCCATATGTAAGAACCTCTATTGTTAAATTTTCTGAGCACTTTAGTCAGCATTTTTTTTTCGATTCATGCTATGTGTTAGAAGTGAGCTTAGTTCTCATGCAGTGTGAGCATTATAAGGGGCTGTACCTGATACTGACACAGAAGAGACTGGTTCAGAACAGAGGAAATATGTTCACACTTAATCTGTGATTGAGCAATGTCTTCAACTACTTTCTTGGATAGGGTTCCATCCCATCGTTGATGCTCTGGAGGCGAAAATGTGTCCCCTTGTTGTTGGTCTTGTATCAGGAGTGTCAAATCAGACCCTTCATGGTTTCATCTAACCCTTATGTCAGGGGTCTCAAACTCAAACCACCCTGAGGACCGCATTTGGGCATTTTCGATGGCTCAAGGCCCGCACCGCCTTTGTTATCTTTCATGACTCCTTGTGACGCCAATCATTTGCAGGCCACAGGATACGGCTTGGCGGGCCGCGTGTTTGAGACCCCTGCCTTATGGGGTGGGGGTTTTTTTTGGGGGGGGGGGGAAGAAGGGGTTTACGAAACAAAGGGAGACAACTACAATATTCAGAATAACGAAATAAACGTGTCTTTGTTTTATGTTTTGGGGACACCGGTTTCAATAATAAGGCTTACACAATTAATATATTGGATGATGGCGTTCTCTATCTGCTGACCCAAAAGGATAAGTCAAACCCCTAGCTTTAATGATCATACAATGTGCTTGGTTAGAGTCCGAACAAAAATCAATCAGGAAAGCACATCCTCTTGATACCTTTTGTTTTATGATTCATCATTCAGTTAATGGAGCTTGTCTTAGTAGTACACACTTTCTTGCCTGTTCCGAACATATTTGATTCAAACGGCAGAAACGCACGAACGTTGGAAGTCTTTTTACAAGGTACACATTGATTTATGTATGTACAATTTGCCTACCGTGTTTTACATAGTATTTAATTTTGTAATATAAGTTATGTAACCAAACTTGTCCAAAGATTACCATGAAAGCAGTTTAGTTCTGTCATTTTTCTCAATGTTGAGGTCTTTTTTTTATATTTTTATATTAGTGTGTTTCTTTTTAACACTCCCAAAAATATTCATGCGCGTGTGCGCGCGCACACACACATACACACACATTGACTAAATACTTAGAAAAGCCGGAAATGACGTAGAAAACGGCATCCTTCAAATATCGCTTCTTAACGGCGCAGATGAAACCAATTTTTTTTGTGGCCCTCCACAACAGTGGTAGGGCAAGCAACGATGCTATAGTCCGTGCTTACTGAAGACCGGTTGAGATTTGCGTTTAGGTTAATATTTAGGCCATGTGGTGGAGTATCTGTCATTTAATAAAACATAAATCTAGCTCAGTTTGTAATAAGAAAAACGCAGACCTTAAGAGAAAAACATGAACTATCACGATTTCATGATATTGATATCAAATCGTGTTTTTTTTGTTTTTTTTTTTTTCTTTTATTCTTGTATTAAACATTCGTTAGTGTCCTTAAGAAACGTGATTGAGATCGGTACTTTCCAATTAATTTTTTTTAATTTATAGGCTAACTTTAAAAAATGAACAATTTTGCAGCTTATCCTCCCCATAAAATAAAGAGGGTGGGGGGATTGAACTGCCTTAAATTATTGTCTTTGGTTAATACCGTAGACTACAGCATTGGCCTGACATTTTGATCATCAACCTGCATCTTTAAGGAACTATTTGGAAATGCTGTCAAATGCATACTATTACATACAACACTCTACTGCACTAATAATCTGCCTCAGAAGTAGAAATGGCTTACGAGTTCTTAATTTCGAAAAAACATACATTCATACTTGCGTTCGTGCATGCATAACTACCTGTCTGTCTTCCTTCCTTCCTTCTTTCCTGCCTGCCTGCCTGCCTACCTACCTACCTACTTACCTACCTACCTACCTACCTACCTACCTACCTACCTACATACATATATACATGCATGCATGCATGCATGCATGCATACATACATACATACATACATACATACATACATACATACATACTTCTCAAGAGTAGTCAACTGTGTACGTCCAAGCACCCAGGCCAACATTTGTGGATGGTTATCCAGATTCACAGGCATTGAATCAAATGAACCGTCTAATGAAAAGGGGTGAATTCAGGTACATTGAATCAGACACACAAAGGGTAAGTGGTGAATTCGGGTACATTAAATCAGACACACAAAGGTAAAGTGGTGAAAGTGGTTACATTCAAGTAGACACACAATGGGAAAGTGGTGAATTCGGGTACATTCAATCGGACAAACAAAGGGAAAGGGAAGAATTTGGGTACATTCAATCAGACACTAAAATGGAAAAGGGTGAATTCGGGTATATTCAATCAGACACTCAAAGGGAAAGGGTTGAATCCGAGTAATTCAATCAGACACTCGAAGAGAAAAGGGTGAATTCGGGTACATTCAGTTAGACACTCAGAGGGAAAGGGTTTAAATCGGGTATATTCAATCAGATACTCAAAGGAAAAGGGGTGAATTTGGGCACATTAAATCAGACACAATTTTCCGCGTTCAATCTGTTGAATGTTCGAACAAGTGAGGATGATCGTGTATAAGAATAAAGATTTTGCTGCTGACGTCACGAACCTTCCCTATGAAGTGTATAATTTGTTGTCTTGCATACATGTTTTTCACACTGAATACATTGCAAAAATATGCTTTTGCAAATAAAGAAAAGAAGCTAATCTTGATTGAAATATTATTTCTCATTTTAAAGGTTGTATTTTATATCTGTTATCTTTATCAGTCAAGAGAACAATATCACGTTCCTGTGTTTTTTTTTCCGGAAAAGGTATAGTCGTTTATTTAAATTTTTTATTCCAGTTTGCTTTTCGTGTTAAGGTATTTTTCATTTGCTGTACATTTCTCAATTCATTTCATCCTATTTAAGTTATTAAGCTGTTCAAGATGCATTGTGTGTGTGTGTGTGTGTGTGTGTGTGTGTGTGTGTGTGTGTGTGTGTGTGTGTGTGTGTGTGTGTGTGTGTGTGTGTGTGTG
>JAECUM010024467.1:0-70202 GCA_016617855.1 Megalonaias nervosa
CGTTCCACGTTGCTGGGCCCTGGTATGCAAAAGAGCGTTGTCCATATGATTTCATCTTCATAGTGGGAATAATGAGAATACGAGTGTCAGAAGAGGAGCGTAAATCTTGCAGGTGTATACACATGGGTGAGGTCGGATAGGTATGTTGGACTGGAGCCCATCAGTGAAACGTAGCACAGAGAACAAATTTTGTGTTTAATTCTGGATCGTATGGATAGCCAATGTAGGGTACAGAGCACGGGAGAGGCGTGCTCTGATCGTGGTACTCTAAGAATGATCCGAGAAGTTGTGTTTTGAACTTTTTTGAAGTTTCTGGAGTAGATGTTGAGACGAACCAGACAGAATTGAGTTACAATAGTCCAGTCTTGAAAGTACTAAGTTACACACAAATGTTTTAGTGGCATCAACTGAAAGATATTTGCGAATGGAGCTGATTCGTCTCAGCTCAAGATATGCAGCCTTGCATATGTTCATGACATGTTGATGCAATGAGAGAGTACTGTCAAGAGTAACACCAAGGTTTTGTACTGACTGTGTGAATTTAATGTTGGTGTTGCTGATATTTATTGTCTGAGGTAAAGGTTGCCTCTACATAGTTGAGAGCTATTGTATGACCCTGTGCAAGTTGCCTCCACCATGAGGATTTGGTTGTAGGGGATTGGTTGAATTGGGATGGGGTGCTTCCAATATTATAATTAAACTATTGTAGAAGTCCCACCCAGGCTCGAATTTGGTTGGAAGTTAAATTAGTGAAAGATAGATGTACAGCTCCAGGCCCCCAGTCAGCAATGAAGACGGTTATATGGTTAAATATACATAAAAGGTGAAGTTCAATGAATAATAATTTAATAACAATTCTATAGTCAAATGATTCAAATTTCCCAAGTATGCTTCTTCCGCTCAACCCTTTAATAGTCTGTTGCATTACTTGATTCATAGTGTGAGATAGATTTCTACCTGTCCTTGTATTCTACTCATCTGTATCTTCTCTCCTATCTCCCAATTCCTTCTCCTCTTTCTCCCGACTTTCTTCCAGTTACTTCTCCTCCTCCGCGACTTCTCTATATTCCTCCACCTCCTCAACTTCTGTATACTCCTTCTTCTCCTCCTCCACTTTCTCCTCTAGACTACTTTCCCTCCTCCACCTTCTGTCCACCTTCTCTCCGCCAACTAGACTTTTGTTGAATCTGACTGCTCTGCCAGTCTCACTTCCGTCTCCCTCTTAGAGACTCGGGATTAAACTGAACCGAAGTTCTGTCCCCCCACAAAAAAAGCTTCTTTTTGAAGTTTTTCTTCTGTTCTAAGTTTTATCGCCAATTACAAGTGGCTTCTCGGAGTAACCCTATTTCTCAGCAATCTGTCTAGGCGTCTACTGACCCTTTGCTTGCGAGGTACGCAGTTATAATTCGGATCTAATTTGTAATCACACCCTCTATCTCAATTCCAATTGGACGTCAATGTGAAACGAACCAATAAAACTTAGCGGATAATGTCCTCTCGCTGTCTGTCCACGTGGGGACAGATGAGAACACGCCCCACTCACCCTGCAGGCTTCCTTTGATCTCTGAACAAATATTTAACACCTAGGTGTGAATACCACAAGCCTTTGTCAAATGACGTTAGCGGTCGCCTACTCGAACTCCAATTTCTGGTGGCTCACAGTAACCTTGCATAAGGGATTAACACTAGCCCACAGCAATATTTAGACATAAAACACATGAGTCGTAATAATACCCTAGTTTATACACGACTTGATAGCTCGGGCTGAGCAAGCATGACAGACCCCTGGCACCAGTGTCCGCACATGTGGAAGCATATACATATATACTGCCTCAGTGCATTTCAACCATTCTTCCTAGGAAATAGTTCGGAGTGGGTTCTTGGCACATACCCACTCAGGAGGGGATTAAGGGGACAAACCTTTTACATGAACAGTATATGCACATCTTTTGTAAAAAAGTTTGTCTAGTTCAGGGGTTTTGCATGCTTCGTGTGTGTGTGTGTGTTTGTGTGTATGCTGTTACGTGTAGGCTCGTACAAAAGTAACAAAAGAAAGAGTGAAGTCAACAAGCTTTGTAAATTTAAACAAAATAATTTATTTCCCTTGAAAACAAGGTAAAAATATGAAATAAGACTTACAGTTTGTGAATATAATCCAAAAATTAATCCTACAATTAAAAAATATAAGTCCTATCACTAAAAAATTAATTGAGTCCAAATTCGAATCTCGAAATTCCAATATGGAAGGCATGAATTCCTCTATAACCAGTTTGTGTTGATGTGTCAACAGTTCCTTGTTGAGTCACCAGGAATATAATTCCGGCTTTTGAATTCCAAATAATTTAGTGAATGTCTTTGTCCAAGAATTTCGTTGAAGAAGAGTATTTTCCAGGGTGAATAAATTATTTTAAATACGAAAATAAACTCAAATGGCAACAACAAGACAAATACCTTCAGCCCGAAGGTGTATATTTACGACTGATCAAATCCACTAGAAAATGTCTGTTTTAACTTGCGATTTTAGATCACATGATGGCTCACGTGGTCACTTAACTTGAACAGCGCAGTAAAAAACAATGCCAATTTACACATAGGCTAGAATAGCCCTATCTAAGAATCAGATTCCCACACTGGAAATAAATTTTAAAATAAAACTGTTTTCAACAGACTAACACATGGGTTGAACATGACCTTGGTAATGACCAATCATTTTCACTCAATGTTTACAAAATCGGAACCAAGGTCAAGAACTAGGTTAACTAAAAATAAAATGTAGCAATTGAACTGCATTGTTATCAGGGCAAAACAAAACTGAACCTTACAATAAAAAGTCAAATCCAGAGAAATAAAGTTATCATTACAATAACGTAATGAAATAAAAATAAAATAAGAGAATTTAAAACTAACACACAAGTAATTAAATTACATATACGTAACACTTCCCCCCATAAAGAAAAAGAAAGATTTATATAATAAAGCTTTCTCTTCACCATATGTAAATTATACATGAGGTTAAACAAAATTACATAAGAAAACTCTTATGAATTATACAAAGTGTACATCAAATAATATTTCTATACATGGGAAAGTGCATCTGCAATTAAATTATCTTTTCCCTTGATGTGCATGATGTCAAGATTATATTCTTGTAAAACCAAACTCCACCTTAATCTTTGATTTTTATTTTTCATCTTGTCAATGAAAGTAAGGGGGTTGTGATCACTAAACACAACAACTGGAGAAGGAACTGAGCTAATGTAAACTTCAATATGCTGTAATGCCAATATCAAAGCCAAACATTCTTTCTCGATTGCTGAGTAATTTTTTTGGTGCTTATTTAATTTCTTAGAGAAATAGCACACTGGATGATCAACACCATTTCTATCTTCTTGAATCAATACTGCTCCAACCCCAACATCACTTACATCAACAGATAGTTTAAATGGTTGATTGAAATTTGGAGCTGTAAGAACTGGTGCACTTTTAAACATCGCCTTTAACCTATCAAAAGCCACCTGACATTTTTAAGTCCATTGAAACTTGTTTTTCTTGCTCAACAAGTTTGTCAGGGCTTTAGCAGTATTAGAAAAATTGGAACAAAATTTCCTACAGTATCCAGCCATACCTAAAAATCGCATCAGTTGCTTTCCACTGACAGGCACAGGGAATTCAGAGATAGCCTTGACCTTAGCATCTATAGGTTTAACTTGTCCATGTCCCACAATATGTCCTAGAAAAGTTACACAAGTACGGCAGAACTCACTTTTACATAAATTTATTGTCAAACTTGCATCATTGAATCTGTCAAAGAATTTCTGAATTGTTGCTGGATGCTCTTTCCAGGTGTCATTGTAGATGATGATATCATCGCTGTAAGCATCACAATTATCTAGACCAGAGGTAAGCATATTCATCAAACGCTGAAAGGTACTTGGGGAACCCTTCATCCAGAACGGCATAACTTTATATTGATAGAGTCCATCTAGAATCACAAATGTCAAAATTTCCTTTGCCCTTTCCTTCAGTGGAATTTGCCAAAGTCCTTTCAGAAGGTCAAATTTGGTGACATACTTGGCATTTCCAATTTTATCAATACAGTCATCGATTCTTGGTAATGGAAATGAATCTGTTTTTGTCACACAGTTCACCTTCCTATAATAAGTGCACATACTGAAAGTTTTATCTGGTTTCGGAACAAGTATACATGGTGAACGCCAATTACTTTTACTGGGATCTATGAAATCATTCTCCAGTAAATACTGAATTTCCTTTTTCAAGTATTCCTGTTGAGAGGGGTCATCCTGTATGGGTGTTGTTTCACAGTTTTAGAATTTGCAATTTCAACGTCATGAAATATTTTATTTGTCCTCGTAGGAACATCTGAAAATAAGTGCTCATATTCAAATAATAGCTGTTTAAGTTCATTCTTTTCCTGTTGTTGCAAAATGTAAAAGTTTCTGGTCCAGATTTTTCATAATTTCCGAATTCCGATGATTTGTCACTTCAAAATCAATAGAGTCCGATTGAATTCCTTCACTTACATCCTCAATTTGTGAGAGAGGTACAACTAAATTAATTGCATAATTTACCTGGCTATCTCTCTCAATATACAAATACTCCATTATTTTATTTATATCACAGTACTATTATTAGAATTTAACTAATTCATTTTCTTCTTAACTTTGTAAGGGCCATAAAATCTAATTTGAAGAAAAGTTTGAAGAATGAGCAAGAGAGAATAAACTCTATTACAAGACTCAAAACTTCTCTTAAGTAAAGTTCTGTGAAAGCATAATTTCACTTTTGACTTGAATTGCTGAGTGCCAAATTCAAGCATAACTAGCTGGAAAATTCCAGACATAAAATTTGACCTTTGACCAGATTGAACAGATTTGGGAAGGCCAAATTGAGTAAAAAAACTTTATCAGAGCTTTTACTATAGTTTTGGTTTTAATATTCCTCAAAGGAATTGCCCCTGGGAATCTTGTTGACGCACACATAATGGTCAACAAATATTGGTTGCCTGACTTGGTCTAAGGTAAGGGACCAACACAGTCCTCCATTATTCTGCTAAATGGTTCGTCAAATGCAGGAATAGGTTGCAGATGAGCCTTGGGTATCTTCTGATTGGGTTTTCCTATCATTTAACAAATGTGACATGATCTGCAATATTTACAAACATCACTTTTAATTTTTGGCCAATAAAAGTGAGTCAAGATCTTGTGAGAAGTCTTATTGATCCCTAAATGACCAGCCAGAGGAGTTTCATGGGCCAGGCTAAGAATTTCCTGTCGGTATGATTTTGGAACTAAAATGTGATAGTTCACCGACTACTCGTCACCAGCAGGTACCTCGGGAGGTCTCCATTTTCTTATAAGAATTCCATTTTTAATGAAATAACTGACAGGTGCTTCGGTGGCTTCAGTTTCACTAATAGCCCTCTGAAACAAAGAGGAGATCTTGGGATATTTTTCCTGTTCGACGACAAGTGATTGTTGTTTAACACCCTGATTAGGTAAAAGAGAATGAGTAGTTGAAAGAGGATCACTGTGATCAATACCTTTTTATTGATCCAAACAAGGAGTGAAAATGACCTCAACAAAAGCCAGACCAATACATGTGTCAGCTAAAAGAATATTTTCCTTATCAAAATCATTCTCAAGAGCTTTCTTTGCCATAGCTCTAGTAACTGCACAAGCTGGGTAGAAATCGGAATTCTTTTTCAGTAGGATCAACTTTCTGATCCAAAGAAGGCTTGTCAGTTACAAGTGTACTAACCACAACCTTGTCTCCAGCTAGGTCGTTGCCTATTAACAAATGAATGCCCTAAACAGGTAAATTAGACACTACTCCGACTGTCACAGGTCCTGACACTAAGTCTGATGACAAATTTACAGAATGGAGAGGAACATTAACAAAGCCGCACTCTACTCCCTGAATGAGAACACTCATTAGAAGAAGACTTTTCAGAAAAAGGCAAAGTACCTGATAATAAAAGACTCTGAGAAGCTCTTGTATCCCTTAAAATTTTAATAGGGATAGGATTGGCCAAATAACCCAAGAGTGATATAGAACCCTTCGACATGAATGGTTCATAATTCTCCGTAATAAAATCAGACTGGAGTTTATTAGACCCAACAAATGTATTATTTTCAATGCATGACCGTGACCTTGAAATAAGAGCATTTGGAATAGGTTTCTCTTGATTCTGATGCTTATATTTCAATAATCAGAAATAACGTGTCCTTTTTTCTTGCAATAGGTACACGTAGGAAGAGACAAGGATTTTAAATCAAGTTTATCGAATGCTTGATTTTTAAAAGTTGTGCCAGATTGAGTTTTAGAAGGAGTCGTATTTAGGCTGAAATACCTTTTTTCCAGTAGACTGCTGAGTGAAAGACTTGCTTAGAACAGGAACTTTATAAGTTAAGAAATACTCATCAGCGGCAAGAGCAGCTTTTTCCAAGATTTGGATCTTATGCTCTTCAAGATAAGTCTTAATGTCACTAGGGACACAGTTCTTGAACTCTTCAACTTGGATCAAGTTGTTCGAGACTTTCATAATCATGTTCAACTTTCTTGGCTAAGCACCATCTCTTAAATAACTGCTCTTTTTCTCTTGCAAATTCGACATTAGTTTGTCCAGCTTCTTTTTTTATAGTTACTGAGTTTTTGCCGATAAGCCTCAGGGACTAACGCATAACCCTTTAACATAGTCTTTAACCAAATCATAGTCAGCACTTTGATGAACTGACGTTGAATGGTAAATATCACTAGCTCTACCAGTAAGTACAAATTGTAATATTATAATCCAATGCTCTCTTGGCCATTTCAGATTTTCCGCATTTTTTTCAAAACGAGGAAAATATCTGTCTACTTCTTTTTCCAGAAAAGTGGGCACTAACTTGATATTTTTGAAAACATCAAAAGTAGGGGAGTGTTTTCTTTTTGCCAGCTCTAATTCTTTTAACCGAATTTGAAATTCCCTTCCATCCTTTTCTCTTTGCATTTGCATTTGCATTATCCTATCTGCTTTTTCTTTTTCAAATTGCATTTGTCTTTCCTCCCTTCTTTCTTTAAATTGCAATTGCATTACTTCCATTTCTTTTTCCATTTGTATCTTTTCTATCTGAAACTGAACCTGTCTTATCTCAAATTCCAACTTTTTTTTAGCTGGACTTTTTCAAAATGTCCAAGCACGCCTAAGTAAAATTCAAAAAAATTCTCTACTTTTGATGATATTGTGGAATAAAAAGCCTGTTGATTCCACTAAAATTTCAAACAAAATATGAAATAGTACTTGGGATTTAAAATATTCTGAAAACTAGGGGAATTTAAATTTCAAAAACATTTTTTTGTTGTTGAAATGTTTGAGCCAAAATTCATATATCCCGGACGAGCCCCCAATTTTATTTTGTTACGTGTAGGCTCGTACAAAAGTAACAAAAGAAAGAGTGAAGTCAACAAGCTTTGTAAATTTAAACAAAATAATTTATTTCCCTTGAAAACAAGGTAAAAATATGAAATAAGACTTACAGTTTGTGAATATAATCCAAAAATTAATCCTACAATTAAAAAATATAAGTCCTATCACTAAAAAGTTAATTGAGTCCAAATTCGAATCTCGAAATTCCAATATGGAAGGCGATGACGTCCTCTATAACCAGTTTGTGTTGATGTGTCAACAGTTCCTTGTTGAGTCACCAAGAATATAATTCCGGCTTTTGAATTCCAAATAATTTAGTGAATGTCTTTGTCCAAGAATTTCGTTGAAGAAGAGTATTTTCCAGGGTGAATAAATTATTTTAAATACGAAAATAAACTCAAATGGCAACAACAAGAGAAATACCTTCAGCCCGAAGGTATATATTTACGACTGATCAAATCCACTAGAAAATGTCTGTTTTAACTTGCGATTTTAGATCACATGATGGCTCACGTGGTCACTTGACTTGAACAGCGGAGTAAAAAAAAAATGCCAATTTGCACATAGGCTAGAAATTAGCCCTATCTAAGAATCAGATTCCCACACTGGAAATAAATTTTAAAATAAAACTGTTTACAACAGACTAACACATGGGTTGAACATGACCTTGGTAATGACCAATCATTTTCACTCAATGTTTACAAAATCGGAACCAAGGTCAAGAACTAGGTTAACTAAAAATAAAATGTAGCAATCGAACTGCGTTGTTATCAGGTCAAAACAGAAAACTGCACCTTCCGAAAAAGTCAAATCCTGTGAATAAAGTTATCATTACAATAACGTAATGAAATAAAAATAAAATAAAAGAGAATTTAAAACTAACACACATGCAATTAAACTACATATACGTAACAGTGTGTGTGTTTGTTTGTGTGTGTGTGTGTGTGTGTGTGTGTGTGTGTGTGTGCGTGTGTGTGTGTGTGTAATATATTGTAACAAGGAGATCCCATGGACTTTAAGTTTCGTTTCGCCAATGTAATTTTCGTTTCATTAAAGTTTATGTTATGATTTTAAATGCTTGGCAGTTTTTGTGGTGCAATCTAACGTCTTAGTTTTGGGTCACGTGAAATACTATACATCAAGAGATGCATGTTGGCATCAGGAACTTTCAAATTGTGAAAACGAAGCGTATTCGCTATCAATTATAGCCATCATTATTAAAAATATCAAATCTTTAAAATTGCTTCTCAAGAAACTCCGCTCACTTTGATAAGAAGGAGAACGATAACAAAGAAAATTAAGAACAAGAAAAGATGAAACAAAAATAATCAGTGATAGATACATGGCCAAGCATTAAGAGTACAGGAGTAATTTGATATTACCATCACAACTGCATCTACGTATGAAATAGCAGAAGCATCTGGAGAGGTGATAATTAATAACAATAAAAATAACTAAATGAAATTTGATGGTACACAAAATATCCACCTTTTTGTAATAATGTCTAATTTAGATTGAAAGCGTTTTGTAGTAGTGTTACTTTTTTGCCCGCCATCGCAAATCTCCGCATCCACTCCTCATATCACCAACTCAGGCTCCTAGCGCCACCTTAATCTTGAATCGTTACCCATGGGCCCAAACCATATAAATATATAAATATCAAATCAAAAGAACAGTTAGAACTTTGATATATGAGCCTTATATTCTTTCTTCTGGAGTTTTGGAGAAAACTGGAAGAGTGGGACTTTGGAGTATAAATTACATGTTTGCTACATTTATCTACCACTTGAAAAAAAAACTGTCAGTTTGAAGAAAACTGTCAGTACAAAAACTATTAGATTGTGAGTTGTATGACATGCATCCAATCATTGGTTTCAATGCACGTGTGATCGTATCCTACCCTCGTGATAAATTAAGGTCACTGTGACCTATATTTCACATTTTGTTGACTCGGGTGTTTTTCTTTATGACCACATCGGATATGGCATGTTAGGTGCAAACTTTTATACGAGGCTTCACTGAATCATCTTAAACTTGATGAAGGGAACCTTCTTCGTAAATACTTCACCCTTATTGTGAAAAGAGACCTTTTGACCAGTGTTTCATGATTTAATGACTTTTTGAAATTTTTTGTTTAATGTTAATTTCGTGTGTACTGTTTATGTTAGAATTATAAAGCTCGATAAATGGATGCATCTCTGTTAGTACTACATCTTATAACTAAAGGTCATTGCGACCTACATCGTTTCTGATCTAATTAATTATTCATTGTTAGCTTATATATGCCTTTATGACAGTGCATTTGAAACTAGGAATAAATATGCTTATATATCCTGGGAAACCTTTCATTTTCATACTGAGATAGGTAACTCAATAGGTAAAATGTATATAGTGTTATGTTACTTATATTATGTGTATTATCAATCATAATTATAATGCGTAACAGTCATTTGGTTAATAATATTCTAAATACTAAATTTCTTATCCATGGCAAGTTCGTATTGTAGGATGAGTCGTGTACCAAGTGTGCCGATTCATTCATAAAGTTCCAAGGTTGAGAAAATCTATAGTTCAGGTATGTATCACGTGACCTAAATGTCGGAAAGGTCAAGCTGACCTAATTTATGATTAGTCAGTGTTAGAACAGCTGATCTGTTTACTAGTTGAGTGATTTCAAAACACCAAAATATTTATTCAGACCTCGTAATGTATCCTCTCTAATACGTATTCGGTATTCTATATAAAATAATTATTTCGCAGAATTATGCATGTCTATCAGTACTATCAGTCTTGGAAGAATTATATTGAAAGGATTGATTTGTTTCTTTAATATAATCATTCGTTGAAATTACAGTTCTCTAACATTCATTTAAAGACTTTTTGGATTTACAGCCTCATGGGATTACTGTGAATTCATTTAAAGACATTTTGGAATTATGGTATTGTGCTTCTTCTGTATTGATGATACATCATTACAACACATGCTGTCAATTATAAGACCTTTTGAACTCATTTGGATTACTCTAAACTTTTGGAATTGATAGACCATTGAGGACTTTAGGAATTCATTCACATTCTTTAAGTTATTTCTAATTCTTTCACTTGTATTTACCTCCCAGGTAAACTTTTACTGAATTGACTAGTATTCATGTAGAATCAGTTTTCGTGGATTCCGCTATAAAATGCGAATATAAAGACCAAACGAACAATTATTTATCTGTGATGATTACAGCACCCCATCACAAACAGATGCAGCTGCACGAATTGATGCGTTGTTCGAAAAGTATTTTGGATTTTTTTTCTTCAAAAACGTGGAATCTGACACCCACAACAATTTATAAGGTCACATATTGTACAGTTGTGTAGTACTTTGAAGTGGTATTCTGTATTGTAAAGGAAGTTACCGCGGAAAAAATAATATTAACAAAAGGCATTATAAATATCTAAGCACTGGCTGATGACGAGATCTATCCGATACATAGACGGAATCAAACAATCACAATACACTGTAACTGATTGCTCATTAAGAAACTCGTAACAGTTTCGGGATGGTGGGTGTCATGTGATTGCTTTTCTTTAAATGAATATTTTAAAAAAATGATTGGGGTGGGGGTATTGCAATTATTTCGATTCTTCAAATACGCACAAATGCGAGTTACAAACGTCCTTTTACATATTAAGAATTAATCGCCGCTACATTTCCAAACAACAAAAATCGTTCGCAATCCGTAAATCGCCTGCTGGTTGCTGGGACATAAAAGGTATACGATAATATAGTGCATATTATACATCATAATGCTTATTCGCAGTAAATCACAGTTCGATATATGATGGATGATACAGCTTTATGAGACATCATTTAATATTTTATGTTGATGGAAGTAAAATCCTGAATGTCTTGTAAAGGTGGATTTAAGAGTGTTACCTCAAATTTTGTATCAATATTTAGTCAGTTCTCAGAACTACAAGAGACAGACAATATAAATCTACGACTCTTTTCATTCATTGGGGTAGATCGCATGTACACGTATGAGGCAGGTTGTAATGGCCCCCGTCCCTGATACTTCGTATGAAGTATCACGGCACATCCACGATGTTTGTCCTGGCCATACTGTAACTTGGAACTCAGTAAAAATCCAAGATCGAGAACAAGCGTGGTTTGAGCGGGGGATTAAAGAATCGATCTACATCCGTACGCACAAACCGACGCTGAACAGGGACGGGGGCTGTTACAACCTGCCTCATATCTGGGACAATCTGTTAACATCGCTCACCATTCCAATGAGTGATGTTAACAGTCAGCAGAGATTAAATCAGTCTGCTGATGAAGTCCTTAGCGTGAGGACGAAAGCTCCAGGTTAGCTTTCTCGATAGTGTTTATGTATGTGATTGAAAAGTTAAAAATCATTGTAAAATATGAATGACCGAATTGAGTTACTCATTCTGATTGGTGAGACATTCCAATCCGTAACGATCTGGCCCTACACTATGTACAGAGGTTCATTGTGTCATCTGTTATCAAGGACACCTCACATGATATGGGTAGACAAGATGTATCTTCCACCATTTCCAGTATGCGTTTTAATCCAGACTTCGTTGTATATGTCAAGCCATGGTGGGCCATTACTGGTATTACAGATACAGCTGTACGGAAGATACAAATCTATGTGGAGAGGCAAGAATACCCGAAGCGTGTCTTTGTCTACGGACCGGCTGTGAGGAGAAGTTTACGGAGAAGAAATGTAAAGCGTGTGGTATGTTAACCATATTTGGTTAACAAATTCAAAAGGCCCTTTTCATTGTCGCCTAGATCTCTAGAATACAGAGATACTACTCAAAATTGTTCCCAACATAAGTGTGTAAATATGTACGTATGTCTATGTTCACAAACCAACTTAAACTTTTTGTGTGAAAAAATAAAGAAACGACAACAAACACCTCGTACGTTCGCGGAAATCGTGTGCCTATAAACACCACTTACCCTTGCCTTGCTTGTGTGTGACTGTGTTTGTATATATGCATGCTCGATAGTATTAGATTATTTATTAAAAATGAAGTGTTTGATAGCGATAATAAAGTTAGGTGCTGGATAGTAATCAGAAATTTTTGTGTTGAATAATACTCAAAAAGCTGACGCTGGATAATAGTAAAGAAATACTGTGTTGGTTAGTAATACAAAGTTGGTATGTTTGATAGTAATCAAAAAGTGGTGCATTAGATTATATTAAAAAGTAGATGTCGAATCTAATTTGTAAGATTACCATTCACATATGGGCCAGAACTTTTTTTTGCATTGAAATAGCTTATTAAGTTCTACAAGTTAACATTGTCATTACCCAAAGCGGACCACACTGTCCACCGGATGTTAAAAACCTATCGACAGTTTTGACTTTACCATAATAATAGGTGTTAAGACCTTCCACATGTAAATTATGTCGTAATTTTAATTCCAGTAAGGTCAGTGTGCCCCATATCACTACTGACGCCGTCAGATGTGCATTATTTTTTTTTATTTGATTTATGTATTTGCACCTTCATGTGATGCCCTAGTTATTGACGCACTTTTAATTTGTGTGCGAGGTTTTACTCGTCACTGTTATTGGACAACTTTGCTTTCGAGTAAAGTTGCTCAACGTCATTAACGAGTAAAAATTATTGAGGAAAGGACAATTAGTGTAGTTAACAGGACGTTCATAACACTTTGTTCGACCTATTTAGAGGTAAACTGTTTTCAACTGAACTGGTCAAACTTCACCAAAGAAACAGCAACAGTCCCTTTAACTGACAAGAGTGGTGGGCGATATGTAAGCTTCTATCGTCGTTGCAAGAGGAGGGTCTGAGGCAGGAAATACATGCACATAAAAAGAGCCAAACAAACGCTCTAGATAGAACGAAAATCGTTTATACCCGTGACTAACTGTGGTTTTTACATTTCTCTTGGAAACTGGGCTGTCCAACATTTGCTTAATGCGTGCATGATCTAGAAAGAAAAAAATCTAAATGCATATAATAAAAATAAGTTCATGGACGGTCTAGTTTTCTACTCCACCACCTGGGTTTGACCATCACTACACACATTGATTCAGGAATGTGCAATTTTAATCGTTAGGATTTTAATTGGGGTAATGGGGAGGGGGAATAAGATTAATGCATTGCTCACGAATTTGCAGCAAGGACAAATTATTCCGAAATCCTTTCTGTTTTTAGGATGTTGTTCAGAACTCTGCATTAAGTGATTGAAAGTTTTTTCGATGATACTCGTACAAAATTATCCTCCTATAAGGATGCATGTTATACTCGTCATTTAATAGAACAAAAGACACTTTCTACCAGTGTTATCAATTTCAGAATTAAAATTATCGCCTTTTTTAAAAAAAAGAAAATAATTTGATAAAATCAAACATATTTGTAACGTGAGGGGACCACTCGAAAACCGGCTATCTGGTCCGTCGAGCCTGATGGGTTATGTCAGTAACATCATGGCTGAAGTCCCGGAAATCATCATTGTTTAAATTTTGAATTCAATTGAATTTTTTTAAAAAGATATATTTATATCAATATTAATGCAGATCTACATACAAAGCTAAGTTTTTTAAGGTTAACGTAGGATTCGGCCACATAAAAATATATTCCAGTACAGTTCCGTACTTAACGCCTTCAGTTGTATACAAATTTAACGTTGTAAAACTTGCTCCGTTATTAGTAATGTAGTGGGGTAGTATAGGGACAATGGGAAAAAAAAACATTACAGACCCCACCCCACCCCCGGGCCAGTATAGGGACAAGATTTATAGGGACAAATGGCACACCCTGGGCCTGTATAGGGACAATGGGAATTTTGTATAGCGACAATAGGAATGGAACAGGTGGCATGACGTCACGGTACTGGACACTTGGAACAATGTAGCAAGGGCTGACCTGAATACGCGCAGCTACCACTCTAGGGAGGGACAAATACAATAGAGACAGAGACATAGATAAATACAACCATAGATTGATGAACATCAGTCTATCTTATCCAAATAATAAAAATCGACTTTAAAAAATTTTAAGCAAGAGAATAATGTTTTTGAGAGTTAAACATAAATTATAAAATCAAATAAAAAATTTTTTTTAGGCAAGAAAGAATAAATCTTTTCGAGGCATAGAAAGTGGCCCTGAAAAGGGCCGTTGTTTGTTTGTTATGTTAACACCATTCCGTTAACATAGAGGGCATCGCATAGGTCTTCTTCTCTTTCTCAAACTTTGTCTAACCTCTGGTCCATAGATCAGGACTCGCTTCAGACAACCTTGTCTTTCCATATATGTCCTTCTTTTCCAAACGTTTGTCTCGGTGATCCTAACGATTCTCCATGATGATCTCACATACATGGGTAAGTCCGTACGGAAAAACAACGACAATACGAAAGTAGACGATTCAACGTTGGTCCACATCTTGTGACGAGGAACAGGTGAAGGAAATGAAGTGAACCGCGTTTATTTATAGTGGAAGACCGGATCGAAACGGATTGAAATTGTTCACCAATCCCAACACGCGTTACAAAATTCAGTCACTTTGCGGAGTCTGTCTTCCAATCCGAAGAGAGCTACCTGTGACGTCACATTCCCTATATACGTGCGCTAGCGTCTGTGTGCAGTGAATCGATGCGACATTGTTTTGTGAAACATGACTGAGACTAAGAAGACGATGAACTGGGGTGCACCGGCTGTGGAGACGAGAAGCGATGACATAGCAGCGGCTACCAAAGTTAACACAGCGCTACTTCCTGAAGAGGTCGATTTCAAATGGGATTTAGCAGATTTTCTCTCCTCGCAAGAATTTGTTCCAGTACTAGTACCGTCGCCACCTTCTCCTTCTTTATCACACGTCGAGGATTTTAAACTGAGACAGAAAGAAGAATTGAAGACATTTTTACAACAGCAGAAAGAGGCAGAACAAGCATCATTTCTCCTTGAACAGCCACAGCGAGAAGAAGAGACAAGAAGGAAACGACAGGAAGAAGCAGCAGAGAAGAAACAAGGTCTAGGAGAGAAGGAGAACAGTGAACCTCAAACGGTAACGGTACACTTGGACATTTTGGCCGAGTTAAGAAGTCTGAAACAAATGTATCAGACTTCTTTATTACGACCCAAGAGAAAACGACCTTCCCGAGCCAAACAGTCTACCCTGTTACCACATCGGAGATACCACCCCTAGTGATTTCTACCAAATCATTGACAGGAGGAAGTCCAGAAGTAGGCCTTGGCCGTGGCAAAGGCTTAAGGCAGTTAAAGTTGATTGCTTCTCGTTCCTAAGTTTGTTCTAAGAAAAAACAAACACCCAACGGTCCTTTTCAGGGCCACTCACTTCTTTCGAAAAGAGATAATATCCATTTTGCCAAAATCAATTGAAACTCAAAAATCCTTGTTTAACCCTATGATATACGTGTTGTGAGTGCGTAAGTGTAGGTCCTTATTATTCTAAACAATCAAAACAAAGAGACACTTACGTTTTTTTTCAGTCTGGTCTATTCTGGTACAAATATTTACAATTCAATATCACAACACAACATAACACAACACTTTTAAAAAGTTCATAGACTTCTTCTGTGTCTTTCTTCTTCTTTCACTCTCTCTGTTTTCTAATTTTCTTCACTTTCACAGTTTTTTCCTCCTCTTCTTCCTCACTTTTTTCTCTTCTTTTTTTCTGTCTTCTCTTTCTGAACGTGTCGGGGTTCTTCCTTTGCCGAGGGCACCTCTTCTTCTTCCTCCTCCTCATGCTCCTGTTGTTTATTAGGGCACTCTGAAGACCAATGTCCTTTCTCTTGACAATGATAACAGGTATCTTGACTTTTATCTCTTTTGACACTGGTCTTGCTTTTTTGACGATCTGCACATTCTGTAGCCAAATGCCCTTTCTTCTGACAGATATAGCAAGTATCTTGACTTTTATCTCGAAAGGTGGGGGAGTAGTCCGTCGGCTTGTCTGATGAAAACTTTCGTATGACACCTCGCAAAGCTGTAATCAGAAGTTCGATTTGTGTGGGTTCTTCCATCGTGCTGGTCAGCTTGAGAGCGAAATGAATACTGAGAGGGAAGGCAACAACTCTTTATATATATATACACTGAGTCTAACATGGATATATAGGGGTCCGTGGCGTTTCAAATGTAGTCATTTTACTTTTTGAAGTGAACATGAAACGTTTGCATCATTTCGTAAAGAAAGGAGAAGAAAGTAAGAGGCAGAAACGTGATTTATCGCCTCGCTCAGTAGCTGAAGTCTTGGCTCAAATTCATGCCAGGAATTTTGAAGATGAGATGAGTGAACCAGAATCCAGACCCAGAGAGTCTACACCAAGTCAAAGTCCATCACCACCAGTAAACCCTGAAAATTACTACCACATTCGAGAGACAGACAAACGCTCTTCTAGAAAATTTAGAACCACAGCCTACACGTACACGGTAAAGTTTAAAGATTTTAAGTCCGACGTACCGTTGGAAAAAGCAGAGGGGTTCATCACCAATGTGTGGGATTCTTTGTTAACTACAATGAAACAGAAATGTGAAGCCAAATAAGACGATCGCTTGAGACTTTCCATTCATCACGACAGTTTGAAGTCCCCCGTTTGGATCGAGTTTAGCAGCCCGGCAGAAGTGACACCTTCCAAAATCATGGACGAGATTCAACACGTGCAACAATCCAACGACAAGTTTCACATCACCGACGGAAAAGCGACACTGTTCATGACCCACGTGTCTCTTCCCCAAGCGACAGGACATAGGAAAAAGGTGATCTTGGTTGAAAATCTTCGCAGGATCAAACGCAGCCTCGTTCAAGTTAACAACACTCAAGACAAGATGTGTTTAGCCATTGCCATCCTGGTGGGACGAACGTATGCCGACAAGAACGACAAGACAGAATGGAAAAGAGCCTAGCAAACTATTCGAAAATCTAGCCGATCCAAACAACAAAGAGAAGCTGAACTCCTGTTACAGCAAGCCGGGATAACCAAAGACACACCCTGTGGCATTCCTGAAATGCAAAAGTTGCAAGACGTCTTGGCTCCACGCTACACCTTGAAAGTACACCCTCAAGAAGTGCGCGGACTTCTGTTGTTTCGAGGCAAAAATTTCAAAGACGGAAAATACATTCACGTCTATCATCACGATGAACATTTCGATGCCATTACCAGTATCACTGCATTTCTGGGATACAGTTATTACTGTGAGAAATGTGACTATGGCTATAACAATCGAGAGCAACACAAGCATTGCGGATCGAAATGTGAGGGATGTTTAGCCTCTAAGCCCTATCTGGACCAAGGACAAGAAGGAGTGAATTACCCAGCTTGTCAGCGCACGTTTGTCTGCCCTTTCTGTTACTAACAACATCTAAAGACGCAAGGTTCACAGCAGAAAAGTGCTTCTCAGCTCCTGAGATTGTGCCCTACTTGTGAACAAGGCATACGTACCAATAATGCCAAAGAGCACCTCTGTTCAGGAAAGAAGCGATGTCACATTTGTCGCCAAATCGTGGACTTGGAACACCAATGCTACATTCAAAAATACCAATCCAAACATGAAGAAGAAGATAATGACCAGAAGAAAGGCCATTTCATCTTTTTCGATTTCGAATGCATGCAAGAGACTGGAATTCACATTCCTAATTTCTGCGAGGCTCATCGAGCGTGTGAGAAATGCATCCAAGAGCCTATCTTTACTCATTGCACTCACTGTAGCAAGATTCCTGGAGGACGTGAAAATATCTTTCGGGGACCGAACACACTGGCCGATTTTGCCCAATGGATTTTAGACCCTATTGACGAGACGTGGAACCAAGAAGACATCGAACGTTACGGAGATTGTCATCGCTATGCCACGGTGATGGCTCACAGTTTCTCGGGATACGATGAGTAATTTCTCCTCAGATACTATACGGAACAAAGTACCGAACATCCTAAAGTGACTTTGAACGGAGCCAAAATCATTTCCATGCAAGTGGGTCAAGTGCAGTTTAAAGATTCGATGAGTTACTTGGCCATGCCTTTGAGTCGCATGCCTAAAACGTTTGGAATGACAGAAATGGCCAAAGGCTATTTTCCACACTTTTTCAATACCGAAGCCAATCAACACGCCGTTCTGCCCCATTTGCCTGAGGCTCACTACTACGACCCCGACAACATGCGTACCGAACAACGAGAAGCTTTCAACGCTTGGAACCACACTCACGCCTCGGACCCTTTCGACTTTCAGGAAGAAATGTTAAAATATTGTCGTTCCGACGTGGACATTTTACGGCGTTACTGTGGAAAATTTCGAGAATTATTCATGGAACACGGAGGGATCGACCCTTTGAAAGAAGCTTGCACCATTGCCAAGGCGTGTTCCTTAGTGTTCCGCCAACGATTCATGTCATAAGTCCTCGAACGACGAACTATGTCAAACGTCAATACTCGGTCAAAGCCCTACACTGGTTACATTACTTGTGCTACAAGGAAGACAAATCGATCCAACATCCTCGCAACGGAGGAGGCGAAAAGACCATCGGAAGGTTTTCGGTAGATGGCTGGGACTTAGAAAACCCCAAGATCGTGTACGAGTTTCATGGGTGCTTATTTCACGGATGTTCGATCTGTTACCCTCAACGTAACACGACAAATCAGTTTTTACAACGGACTATGGAAGACTTGTACCAGACCCCTTGTCAGCGGCGCTTGAAGTTAGAAAAGCAAGGATACCAAGTGGTGGAAATGTGGGAACACAAGTACGATCACCGTTTGAAAACCGATCCCGAGTTTAAGCGCATCGTGGAAAGTTACAAGCTGGTGGACCCACTGAACCCAAGGAACAGTTTGTATGGAGGACGGACGAATGCCACCTGTTTGCTGTACCAAGCCGACGAAGAGAAAGGAGAGGAAATGAAATACTTGGACGTGTGTTCTCTGTATCCGTACGTGTGCAAATATTGTCACTTTTCCGCAGGGCACCCACAATTGCTGACGGAACACATCGACGTGGACAACATTCGCCAATACGAATTATTGATCAAGTGCAAAATCTTGCCTCCCACGAACTTATACCACCCCGTTTTACCTCATCATTGCCAAGGAAATCTGATGTTTCCCTTATGCAGTACTGGTGCCGAAACGAGCAACCAAGAACAACATTGTCAGCACACCCAGGAACAACGCGCCTTGACGGGAACGTTGGTCAGCGTGGAATTGTTCAAAGGTGTGGACCTGGGATACCAAGTGTTAGAAGTGTACGAAATTTACCACTTTCCCAAGACAGAAAAATACCACAAGGGTGACGAGACACAAAAAGGCATTTTTGCAGACTACGTGAATGCCTTTTTGAAACTGAAACAAGAAGCCAGCGGCTATCCTTCCTGGTGCCACACTCCCGATGGCCAAAAGAAATTCAAAGAGAAATACTGGGAGCAGGAAGGCATCACTTTAGACCACGTGGAGAAAAACGAAGGAAGGCCATCGTTTGCCAAAGTGATGTTAAATTGCTTCTGGGGTAAAATGGCACAACGACCGTGTTTACCCAAGACGGAGTATTTGACAAAACCTTCTCGCTACTTCCAGATGATTCACCACAAAACCAAATACATGAAACACTTGAACGTCCTTCGTGAGGACTTGATCTTAGTCAATTACGAAGAAGAACTGGACTTTGTAGAAGCCGACGAATTGGGAAATGTCATCATTGCGGCTTAAGTGACAGCCCATGCTCGCTTAAAACTGTACGAAGCTTTAGAACTGTTAGGAGATCGTGTGCTGTATTTTGACACGGACAGTTGCATCTACATCGATCGCCTGGGTCAACAACACCCTAACATTGAAGGAGCCTGGACGGACGAGCATCCCGACTACAAGATTCTAAGTTTTGCAAGTGGCGGTCCCAAAAATTACGGCTACAAATACCGGGACCCACAAGGAGAAGTGCAAACGGAGTGTAACGTGAAAGGATTGACTCTCAATTATCGCACCAGTCGACTGGTGAACTTTGGGGTATTGAAAGAAGCCTTGCAGTCTGGACAGGATGGAAATTTTAAAGTGACCACCCACGAACCGCACTAGATTGTACATTTACCCACACACCAAATCGTCAGCCACCCCTTGGAAAAAGTCTATCAAATTGTGTACCAGAAGCGAGTTCGGCTTCCCAACCACTTCACTTTACCGTAAGGTCACGACGATATTGGCCTGCATATATAAAAGGACCGATAGTTCATTCTGACTACCATTGCCAAGCGAGAAAGATGAATCCTTTCAAACAGCAAGTATCAAGGAAGAGCAAACTGGAGTGCGATGCTGTGCTTTGCGATGGCAAGGATGCTGTACCCTGTGACCTCAGTGATTCAGTACCATATCATCATGGAAACTTTGCTATAACTACTACTACCGTACCTGCCATGGAAAGTGATGCCATGCGTGTCAAACCTGACTGATGCGAAAGCCATGCCACTCGTTATCGTACTCCTTTTCACTTTACTGGTTTTCATGGTGGATGTCATCATTATGAAACCATGCGGCTACCACCCTACGGATGTCATCCAAAACTGAGCATACTCCTGCATATTTCACCATACCCTCATCGAAATGAACCTGTCAAAGACGAATATTCGTTCCCTGTGCATTTTCCTGAATACTGCGACTTTGAAAGTCGGGTCCAAACCTTCCGAGGAAAATGGCCAAAATATCTGGGAGGACCTACACCCGAAAAATTAGCTAGAGCCGGATTTATCTACTTGGGCGAAGGGGATAAAGTCAAGTGCTTCAGTTGCGGTGTGTCACTTCACGAGTGGGTGAAGAAAGATTGCGCTTACCTGGAACATGCTTGATGGTCTCCAGATTGTCACTACCTACCTTTAGTGGGACCTCGTCATTGAAGTGGGCATACCATGTCGTGTAAGAAGCCAGCTACGTGGCTAGGAGTCAAACGTTGGACAACCCCTAGACAAGTATTTAAACCCCATTTGAAAAATAATCTTCAAACATTACCAAACGAATTGCAAGAGAAGATCTACAAGGACATTTGGCTGGGACTTGCCAGAGCCAAATCTGAATTAGTGACTGAGGAACTTTTATGTCGAGAAATTCACAAGAGAAAATTGACAAAAGTCAACAAACAAGTCAGATTCCTAATATTCCTCTTTAGACCATTTACATTACAAGATATTAATGACATTCTTGATCGTTTCCTGGAATGGCAGTGGCCAGAAATTACTCACTTTGTCCGTTACTTTCGCACTAGGAGAAAGTGTTTGACTGACATGGTGATGGATACTTTACAAGAGAACATTCGTGGTTTGCCTGTGGAGTTGAGAGAGCGCATTTACCGAGAGTTCGTCAAAATACAAGTGAAACGCAAAGAATCATTGCATCCGATACGTCACCGATGTTTGACCCACTGGCACCTAAATGCAATAAGAAGGCTGGTTCTGATGAAAGTGTTCCAGTGGTCAGACATTGATGAATCGCGTGAAATTCATAAATTTTGGGATGCCACTTATTCAACCTACAAGGTGATCCTAATACACCGAATTCCAACGGACGAGTTAGAGGATTACAACAAATCTTTACAAGAACAATTTCTAGTTCAAGAGGAAACTTCTGTGCGACGTGTGGTGTGTGAGTTAGTGACTAAACATTTTTGGTACGGTACTAAAATAAAATCAAGGCTGTTCAAAAAGTACACTTATTACCTTACACCAAAGAGGGTATAAAAACGGACTACCATGCCACGACATTTATCATTCGTGATACAACAGATTCCGTGGAAGGAAATCAATGACACTATTCAAACAGTGGAGGATTACGATAGCCTATTACGAGAACTGTGTCCATTGAATTGGGGTCGGCGTGTAGTGTGTGTCTTAGTGACTTGCTTACTGGGATTTCGTTTACCAGCCGATTCCTTGTGGACTCTTTACGAGCAGTACCTACCACTCCAAAAAACATGAAAGTGGTCCCTTTAAATGTACACGAGACACTCATTCTGCTCAAAGCTTTGCGCTTTCATCTTGATACTTCTCAACCTCAACGGAAAAACAAGATTCGTCAACTTTTAGGCACTGAAGATGTGTACGACGATGTGTGTGGAGCTTGTGACTTAAACCCTCACTGGAAAGATGTACGTGACTGGAAAAGTTGGGGGTTTGAGGCTTGGACAAAAGAAGTGGCACACTATGCAAAAGATTTGTAATCCTAAATTCAAACGTTCAGTAAAAAAGGTAATTTTTAAGCCTGTGTTACTGACAGTACCAGAAGAAGAACCACTCCCTTTTGGACAGGACATGACTGTCATTTACATCCCCGAAAGGCCGTTCCGGGGTGACTCTTGTGTGACTGTCCCAAGGAATGTAGATACGCTAAGAACATTACACACTACCCCTACGATTTCACCTCTTGATCACCACAAATGTTGTATAGAGACTTGTTTATATTCCACTATGATCGTTTTGATGTGTCTTTTATTCGTGTACTTAACCATTTGGGTTTTATATATTTTTGTCTTTCGTGTTGTTCACAATTAAAAATGACAATAAACGTGTCCTAACAAAAAGTATAAAAATTCTTGTCTTGTCTGTCTTCGTGTCAAAAGTGACATTCGTTACACTACTATGGCTACCTCTACTGTCTCTGCTCCCTCTTCCTCCACTGTCAAAGTCATTGACGAGCAATTAGATCGTGCTAGTTGGGAGGCCTTGTATCTTCGCCATCCCTTTAACATGCTCATTGCCTGACCTAGCGGTTCCTGCAAAACCGAATTTGTCAAACGTTTGATAGAACATAAACATCATTTCATCGGCGTAAGCCTTCTGCGAGAAAGTCAAGGCGATTCCATCGTCTTTGTGGAAGGCATTCCTGGCGAAGACGACGGGATCGTGTCTGACCCTAGTCAACTCATTTGGTTATCTTTGACGACATGTTAGGAGAAGACGAAGAAGAAATTTAACTGTGGTTTACGCGCAGAGGGCATCATCGTAATGCCAGTGTCATTTACATCACTCAAAATTTGTTTCAACAAAGTAAAACCCATCGCACCATGAGTCTCAATGCTCATTACGTGGTGTTGTTTAAAAGCCCTAGAGATAAATCGCAAGTACAAGTGTTAGCCAAAGAGTTAGGAACGCCTTGGCTGACTCATGCGTATGACCATGCCAGTCAAATCCCACACGTTTATTTACTCGTGGATTTAAAGCCCACCACTCCCGATTATTTGCGATTTTGTACCCATCTGTTTCACCACTGGTGCCAAGACGGAGGGCCTGTCGTGTACACGTTCCCTTCGTCGACTTAACCACAACCACAATCACCAAAAAAAAAAATCTATTAAAACCTCCGTCACTTGGGATCTCTCTCACACATCGTCACCATGACGTCCCTTCAGTCCCATCTTCCCATCAAATTGATTCGTGCCTTGTACGGTATCAGTCGCGAAAAAAATCCACAAATACGTGCTCGTGTCTTAGAAGCTAGTCTCAAAGAAGTCTTACGATGGTTTACGGTGACAGCACGTCAATTACTGCAAGGCATCATTCAGATTCCACATCAAACCAAACGTTTTTTTTTTGAGAGAAACAAAGTCGCCTTGACGCAGATAGCCGATCCTCGCATTGACACACACAACCAAAAAGCAAATCATTTTGAAACCTGCAGGTAGCGGTTCTCTAGGAGGTGTCATCATT
Organism: Megalonaias nervosa; assembly: GCA_016617855.1. Lineage (NCBI taxonomy): Eukaryota > Metazoa > Mollusca > Bivalvia > Unionida > Unionidae > Megalonaias > Megalonaias nervosa. The sequence goes on from JAECUM010024467.1 coordinate 24,105, forward strand.
CGTTCCCTCTTAAAATGGGATCCCAATGCTCCAAAAATTGTTCCCAAGAAAAAAGCCACGCCCAAACGTACCCAGAAGAAAATGAAAAAGAGCAACGGTGTCAAGACCAGGTCACAGCCTCAGAAAAAGAAAAAGAAAAGTCCACAGAAAACAGCTTCTATCCGCAAGAGAGCGTCTCCAAAAACTTCTCCTCCAGCGGTGACACCCTCTTCCTCTTTAGCGGCAGTGGCCGCTGCTCACAAAGTACCTGACCCCAAAAATCAAAGTCCAAGAGAGAACGGGTGTGTTACAGAGTTTACTGGATTTGTCCAAGCAAGAACTGTCCCGATTTAGTCCGTTGCGAACTCCTCCACGACGTGTGTTGCCTGTCATCAAGTTGATACGACGTAAAGACAATCAGTGGCGACGCATTCCAGTATAAAAAACACCTGAGGAAACAATACGGATCAGTGTTTTTGTGCTGCTGAATGCCCAAAGATGTCCCCTCCAAGAAGTGCACACCGTTCCCATCGTGTTCCTTCTTCGGTCCAAAAAGGAAAAGGAAAACGAAAAAGACAGTCACGGCATCCTAAAAAGCGCTTAGCCAAACAGATGTCACCCCAAAAAAGACATTCCTCTTCTACCCCCAAAGGAAAGAAAAGGAAAGGACTGCCACCTCGTTTAGCCAAACATTGGGACATGTTGTCCGTCCTGTCCAAAGCTCCTCCACCCATGCGAAAAAAAACTCATTCAAACTGTCCAAAGACGTCATCGATACCGTGTGCGAATGTTGTCTGAATGTCTTGAAAGGCACAATACCTTTGTCTAAACACCAGAAAGAATGCTTAGCCAAACATCGACACGTTCTTCGCCAAATGGTCCAAAAGAAAATACCCATTGGTCAAAAGAAAAAGATGTTGGTGCAACGCGGAGGAATTTTACCCTTTTTGCCCATGTTACTGAAAGGAGTAATGGGAACAATAGGAGGACCCTTGCTGACAGGAACATTGGGAAACATCATGGGAGGATGAAGATAAAAAGGTCCAAGAAGATAAAAGGGACCTTTGGAGTCAAAAGATCTCAGACGTGATCCTTGAAATCCGATGGAAGGACGAAAACTGGCTTTATTTCCTTACAAACGATGGATGGAATACCATCGTTGGCAAGAACAAGTACCCCCGCATTTACCTCCCAATCCTCATTTGACCGAAATGTCACAGTTACAACACGAATTGCAAACGTTGATGGATCGCAGCGATTTGTCAGAAACGGAAACGGAAAAATCGCAACGGTACGGTCAATTGTTGCAACAACTGCAAGTCTTTCACCAGAAAGCTTTAGACGAAACAACTCTACCCACTCTGAAAGATTTTCATACTCTGATGAAAGGTCCATCACCACCCCACCCCCCAGCGGTCAACACAGACGCAACCCCACGGATGCCCGAGGAAGAAGAGGCACGAGAATTCTTTCAAACACCGTCAGCAGCTCCCATCCCTAGTAAGATTGCAGCGTCCTTGTTGACCCCTTTCCCTACACCCCAACGAGAAGAACTTAAAGCTTGGGTTAAAAAGATGATGTCCACTCCTCCATCGACAGAAGTGAAAAAGAAAGAAGGGAAACCAGAAGTGAAAAAAGAAAAGAAGACCAAAGCCTTCACCACCATCACCACTACCTTCAACTACTACACCCGTGGCACATCGGACACGTAAAACCGTTTCTAAACCACCCCCTCGTCCCATTCAGAGTTGCATCAGTGAAGAGTGGATCACTTATTAAAAAATGGAGAAGGTGTTAGCCAGCATTTTCTACGATCCAGTCCATCCCGTAGGTTACGGAGGAGTTCAGAAATTGTATCGTGCTGCCAAAACTCGACTCAAAAGTATCCGTTTACCTCATGTGCAACGATGGTTACAAGAACAAGCCACGTACAACTTACACAAACCCATTCGACGAAAATTTTCCAGAAGTCGCACCCGAGTGGAGGGCATCGATCATCAATGGCAAGCCGATTTAGCCGATGTCTCTCATTTAGCCACCTAGAATCGCGGCTACAAATATTTGTTTTGTGTCATCGACGTCTTTTCCAAATTTGCTTGGGTCGTGCCATTGACTTTAAAATCAAGCAGTGAGTTAGTGCGAGCCCTCAAACTGGTGTTGAAGCAAGAGTGATCGTCACCCTCTTCGATGGGAAACTGACAAAGGCACCGAATTTCTGTACCAAGCTTTCCAAAAAGAATTGAAGAAACGTTACATTAATTTTTTTACCACCGAGAATCCCGAAACCAAAGTCAGCATCGTGGAACGTTTTCAACGCACCTTGAAAGAATGCATGTGGAAATATTTTACGCATCAACACACTCTCTAGTACATCGACGTCTTGCCACACCTAGTCCAATCGTACAATCAATCTTACCAACCAATCTTACCATCTGAGCATTGTGCGTGCCCCCCCCCCCAAGAAGTGACTCCTGACAACGAAGTGACCGTCTTCGAGCGTCTCTTTGGTACGTCCCCAACAGTGACTGTCCCCAAGAAAGGTGGAGTGTTGGCAGCAGGAGATTGGGTGCGCATTGGCAAAACCAAATGCACTGTCGACAAAGGTTACTTACCCAACTGGACCACCGAATTGTTTCGTGTCACTGAATGAGTGCGTGGCCGTTATTCTCCCGTCCATAAATTGGAAGACATGAACGGGGAAGTGTTAAAAGGAACGTTTTACTTGCCCGAGTTATAACGTATGACCAAAAAGGAAGACGAAGTGTACGAGATGGAAAGCATTCTCAATCGAAGAACTCGTAAAGTGAGAAAAATTCGTGTCAAAGCAGTCAATGTACATTGGACAAAGCAGTCAATGTACATTGGAAAGGATATCCGCCGAGTTTTGACTCCTGGATCGACGCTTCGTACATCGTCGACTATAAAAAGAAGTGATCATCATGCCCTGCAGTGACCACGCCTTCCCCCAGTTCTTCTCTACAAGATCTAGAAAAGCAACCCTTGTGGGTGTGGTGTGGAGACCGTGTGCCTAAAATGCAAATCGTCTTTTTCTGCCAAATCTTTGTGGTGTATTGTATCATCGGTGCTTCCATTGCCAATTTGAGTTTGCATCAAGGAGACAAACATTTGTGGACCATTTTACTCACCAGTTGCATCGGTTACCTTCTTCCCAATCCGTCCCTGAAATACTCTTCTAACGGGAACAACAACGGGAACCTTGCGTCCAACGTCAATCCCCCTTCCAACCGTCACCCTAACCATCCTATTTTAGACACTCCTCTAACCTCCAGTGATCCCTCGGACACTAGAACTTTGGAATTATGAATAACTAATTTTATTTAACGTTAACCAGTGTCAGTTCCATAGAGATGTTTCCCAATAACACTTTGTGCTGTTTCTCGGCTAGATTACCTCAGGCCATCCAATTGGATCACGCAGCCCATTGGGAAGTGGCTTTAGTGGAAATGATTCACACTACACAAATCAAAACATCGTCGAAAATCAAAACACTTTTACGGTGGAAGTTCATGACCCGCAAGTGCAACAAGCCATGGATGAACCCGCCACTATAGCTGACTTTATGAAAACACAAGACCCCAAAACTAATCGCTCCACTTATCTGTTGAAACTTCCTGGGGGGTATTATTTTAGTGGTCAACATTTGGTGAACGCCATTGCTGACAGGTTCAATTTCATGTTTCGTAAAGGCTTGGAGAAAGCCAGAAGAAGTGTCACGATCGAGTACCACATAATAGCTCGTCGCCTACTGATGATATTTTCAGAGGACAAAGTATTGGCCATTACATTTTGTCCTGAATTGTATGATATTTTGGGTGGAGACCCCAAGATGATGAAGATTAGAAACGAAACGCCAGTCGTTACTGGTAACTTGGATTTTGCGAAATATTTTCGATTCCCTGTAGAAATGAACCAAGGACTGAATTTAATGTGTGGCGGAGTACAACGTGGTGGGACACACCTCCACACCGTTACTGCGTGTCATTCCTTTCAAAGTGGATTCTGCCACGAACGCTGACGAGGAAGGTGGAAACACCTATCACGTTCACCGCGAATTTGTACATCCTCACTATTTACCCGTCAGTAAGTCGTATTTCGACACTGTCAACATTACTATAAAAGGAGATCTGGGATAAAATATTCCATTCACCAAAGGGAAAGTCACAGTGAAACTCCATTTTCGAAAACGATTACTCTAACCTTTTGTCAGTCATGTATCCTGTGTACCAAGGAGTAGCTCGACAGCGAGGACATGGTTTAGGAGATATGCTAAAATCAGCCTTTGGTTCGGTGGCTCCGTTTTGAAACCGATGGTGACACGGGGATTGCACGCCTTGAAAGATGCCGCGTTGACGCAAGGCAAAGAATTTCTCCAAAATGTCATCATTGACAAACAAAACCCCCAAGAAGCTTTCTTGAGAGCAGGCAAAAATGTCTTGCTTCAAACAGGTAAAGACATTTTGGGCCGGCAAGAAACTCCTATAAATGCCCTGGGCGATATCAAGTCAGACATTCCTGCTTCCCTGACGCCACAGCAAGAACAAAGCAGAAAGAGACGACGAGAACACCCCTTCAGAGGACTTCACGCGCCTAGAACTAGAAAGACTAAGAAAAGAAAAACTGTCTGAGAGTTAGACGTTTTTGTTTATTAAAAAAAAGAAAATGATGCACCGAGAGTCTTGTGCTTTTTCCAAGTCGGAACTGGATCTGTTTGCCATGCCACCCACCATGATGACGATGCAAGAATCTCGATGAGTCGAATTTCATCCCGTCTCCTCTTTGACGGATTCAGCTCCCGTCGAGTTTGAAATCAAAGGAGAACCCGAAGATTACATCGATCTGAATAGCAGTTTCTTGTACCTAAAACTCAAAGTGATCAAAACCGACAACACCAATTCGGGACCCGATGCCAGAGTAGCTCCCGTCAACAATTTCATGCATTCCTTGTTCAGCGAAGTGGATTTGTACTGGAATAAGAAACTAGTTAGCAGCAGTATGGATACTTACCCTTACCGAACGTACCTAGAAAATCTCTTGACGTACGGAAAAAGGCCAAGAACACTCATCTGGATGCTTGTGTGGTATGGAAACCTGGCACCGCAGGTGAAGACACGTTTAACGACACAGCCCTGACAGTCGATGACGATCCTCACAATGTGGGTTTTAACAACCGTCGAAAGAAAATCCTGCAAGGTCGTAGTTTAGAACTGATGGATCGTTTGCATTTGGACATGTGGTTGCAAGACAAGTATCTGCTCAACGGAGTGGATATTCGCCTGAGACTACATCGCAGCAGTGTCGCTTTCCATTTGATGGCTCATGCCAATGAGTACAAAACCATCATCCAAGAAGCCAGACTTTACGTGCGTCGCGTAGAAGTGTTACCTAAAGCGGAAAACGACATCAGTCACACATTGAGCAGAACGACAGCCAAGTATCCGATACGACGCGTAGAAGTGAAAACATTCACCATTACTGCTGAAATCCGATCCAAGCTAGAAGATCATCTGTTCCAAGGACAGTTACCCAAACGTTTAATCGTTGACATCGTCATAATGCAGCCCTCAACGGAGCCCACGATCAAAATCCTTTCCAGTTTAAGAACTACAGAGTGTCCAAGATCGAAGTCAGACGCGATGGCAAGACCTTGTGTACCAGACCCTTCGAACCTAACTTTGCCCAGAAGAATTACTTGAGATCGTACTTGTCCCTGTACGAAGCTACCGGATAACTAGGAACCAACACCAGTCACGGCATTTCGTACGAAGATAACGTAGGAGGTTACACTTTGTGGGCCTTTGATTTCACTCCAGACCAAGGCAGCGACGAGGGACATTTCCACCCTATAAAATCCGGTCAACTGTGTGTGGAACTTCAGTTTGCAGAAGCTCTCACCGAGACGGTCAACGTCATCTTGTATGCCGAATTCGACAATATCATCGAAATCAACAGTTTGAGAGAAGTCATTCTAGACTATTAGAAACAATGGAAGACTCCTATCCCTCACTGAACGGTAGAGAATCTTTGGAAATGGAATGGGAGGATAGCGTGAAAACAGAACCCCAAGACCAAGACAAAGAGGACGAGGTAGGAGTCAAGTCCAGATGGCAAGAACAATAACAACATTTAGTGTCGTGTTTCGCCAAGCACCTGGGGAATAAAATTACGGTATTGAGTAAGAAAGATTGTTATGGATGTCAAAACGATCATCCCAGTCAAATTCAACACGATAAATGTTTGATGATGAGTCAAGAAGAAAAATTGGACAAGTGTCTGGACGAAGCTTGGAGTTTCATCTCGGAAGAAGCAGTGTTACATGAGTGATATAAAGGCTTGCGTGATCATTCCTGTCCTCCATTGACTACTCTGGAGATCTATCGCATTGAAGCTCTCTTAGCCCAGAGTTGGGAGACAAGGCGAAGAAACGGCTACTTGACAGAGCTTTTCAAACAAAAAGTCAGAATTGAATTGATAACTTATCATTACCTGTGAAAAAAAAAACAAAAAACAACGAAGCAAAAAAAAAAAGAAAAAATTGATACCTGGGAACTTTATTACCTTTTGAACAACAGTTCGTATACTGCTTCTTGGAATCCTGTCGTGTGCGCTAAAGATGAACTACCTCATAGCAAACCTCAAGACCATCAAGCTTATGTCATCAACACGGACGACAGTCATCTCCCAAGAACTCACTGGGCAGCCGTCTACTTCCCTCAAGAGGATTGTGTGGAATATTTTGATTCGTATGGATTACCCCCTTTGGAAGAAGATATCATTGACTTTATGAGAAGAAATGCCCAGACGACACGATACAATAATGTGAAATTACAAGGCACAGATTCCATGGTGTGTGGACAATATTGTATGTATTTTCTTCATCAACGCAGTCTTGGATATTCTTTAGAACATTTAGTGAGTTATTTTGATCGTAACTCTTCTAGAAACGATGAGAAAGTAGATCGATGGTTTTGTGACCATTATTACTATCTTTTGTCTTTAGCTAGGAAACGTAGTGTACATCAATGGCCTCATGACTTCCATCAGTGGAAATCTCACATGATTTCACAACGTTGTCAACCTTGTCAAAAATAATTTGTTTGATGTTATTGTTAATTGTTAGTTGTTAGTAGCTGATTGGTTGAATAAAAAAATGTTGTGTTTTGGAAAAAAAATGTGTCTGTCGTTTGTTTTCAAAAAAAGACTGTGAATATATGCTCTTTGACTTTCTCTCTATACCTCACCATGGCATTCGCTATCATAACGTTCCATCTCAACAAAAACCAAGTAAGGATGTTTTCTATCGCGTCCCTGTTTGAACCATATAAAGCGGGTTGGTCTCCAGTCTGGTCATCCACTGTTGACTCGTCAACCTATGAACATGCCTTCCAGACTAGCCAAGCTGAACGAAGCTTACGTGAATTTACATCGTGTCAGGCTAAACCTGATGCCGAAGCCTGAAGAGATAGAGATTGTCAGGATGCTAGCAATAGCCCAAGACCTGATAGAAGAAGTCTTCAGAGAGGAAATAAAAAAAGAACATGAAGAATGGACAGAGAAGTACAGACTTCAGAAGCAGAGAGAACAGCAGCAACAACAGCAGGAGCAACAGCAGCAGCAGCAAGAACCAGACAGAGGTTTTGTCGACTGCCGTGTGGACTCCAAAGAGTTCTCCTTCTCTTTTCGCAGAAGTAGACTATCGTATAAGAAAGCCTGCCGCCAGACGGGGACGCAATCTTAGACATTAAAAAAAGATTGCCATCACTCCCCGTCAACAAAAAAGAGCCCTTTTCAGGGCTACCCCAATACTCTAGAAAAGACATACTAATTCAATTGCCAAAGCAAATTTATGTGTTTGTATGTTTAAAAAAAATAGAAGTGTCTATAAGCACTATAAGCACTTCGTTTCTTTTGTCAGTAAAAAAAAAAATCACCCTTTGTTTTCTCAGTCTTGTCGAATCGTGCATGTCTGTGTTTGTAAGTAAGAAAGTCAACGTGAGTGTTTCTTTTAGGTCCGCGCGTTTGATGTGATGGTAAGGTTTGGTGTTAGGGATGTTTACCTTCACGTCCGTGCTTGAAGTATATAAACGACACGATCGTCAGTCTTGTTACCCATCGTTGACTCGTCAACACTGAAGATGAGCAGCAGAATTGCTATGCTTTTAGAACTTCAAATGCACCTGGAGTATGCCAGACGTCTTCTGGACGAGCTGGCTATGGAGGCTGTTGCAGAAGAAGCAAGGTTGAAAGAAGAGGAGGAAAAAAGGAAGAAAGAAGAGGAGAAAGAAAAGTAAAGAGAAATCCTGCCTCACCTCATCATGAGACCTGTGTGTGAGGTGAAAGCTGAGGTGAGAACACCTGCACAACCAGTGCCGCCTCTTCAACCACAGCCACAGCCACAACAACAACGTCAACTACAACCTCTACCAAGAGTCGCTGTCCTCCAGACAGAAAACTGGGAGCAGGAAGCATGGGAGTAATTGGAGAGACAGCGGCAAGAGTGGGAGCCACAGAGACCTCATCATCCCCGGGTCTGGCATAGGAGAAGACAGAGGGAACAAGTCTTCACTATCCCTCAAAGTGAAAACTGGGATGATGAGGCCACTCAAGCCCCGTCTGCGCTCGGAACCATACGCATTAATTGGGAACAGGTCTGGAGCCGGCGATGTGTGTGTGGTGCCCGCCCGGGGAGATGTCATCATTAACCAGGTGCATCTGAAGTTCAAAATAAAGCCCTTCTCAGGGCTAACCAGATCTCTAGAAAAGAGACACTATTCAACTTGCCAATTTGTGTGAATGTGAAGTAGTGTGACTATAAACACTCGCTTCTTTACTGATGTGTGTTTGTGTGTTTGCGTTCGCATTCGTTTGTGAGAATAGTATGGTGTGTATGTTTTATGCATTCTCGTCCGTTTGTGTGGATAGTAAATATGGTGTGTTTTATGCATTCTCATTCGTTTGTGAGGATAGTATAGTGTGTATGTTTTGTGCATTCGCGTTCGTTTGTGTGCATAATAAATATGGTGTGTTTTATGCTTTCGCGTTCGTTTGTGAGGATAGTAAATATGGTGTGTTTTATGCTTTCTCGTTCGTTGGTGTGGATAGTATATATGTGTGTGTTTTATGCTTTCTCGTTCGTTGGTGTGGATAGTATAGTGTGTATGTTTTATGCATTCTCATACGTTTGTGTGGATAGTATATGTATGTGTGTTTTATGCTTTCTCGTTCGTTGGTGTGGATAGTAAATATGGTGTGTTTTATGCTTTCTCGATCGTTGGTGTGGATAGTATATATGGTGTGTTTTATTCTTTCTCGTTCGTTGGTGTGGATAGTAAATATGGTGTGTTTTATGCATTTTCATTCGTTTGTAAGGATAGTAAATATGGTGTATTTTATGCTTTCTCGTTCGTTGGTGTGGATAGTATAGTGTGTATGTTTAATGCATTCTCGTCCGTTTGTGTGGATAGTAGGTATGGTGTATTTTACGCATTCTCGTCCGTTGGTGTGGATAGTATATATGTGTTTGTTTTATGCATTCGCGTTCGTTGGCGTGGATAGGAAATATGGTGTGTTTTATGCATTCTCGTTCGTGTGTGTGGATAGTATATAATATTTGAAGTGAGTGTAAGGGATGTTTTCGTTCACGTCCGTGCTTGACGTATATAACGCGGTACGCTCGTCATGCGCGCCATTCTACACAGAATACAACATGGCGATCAACATGGAAAGAATGATTAGATTGCAGGAGGTAGTGGACACGTTAGGAATGGTGGAGGAGATGCTAGTCAGAATGCAGTTTGGGGCTTATAGTCCCCATAGACTAAGCATGGAAATTAATAATTTAAAGAGAAGTAAGGACATATTAAATGAAATGATTAGGATTGAAAAGGACGAAAAGGAAGATTTAGAAGACAAAAGGAGAATGAGGGAGTGGAACGAAAAGATAGAAAAGGAAGAAGAAATGAAAAAAGGAAGAAGGAGGAGAAAGAGAAGGAGAAGGAAAAAAGGAGGAGAAGGAAAAGAATGAGAAGAAGACAAAAAGTGGAGGTCAAAAAAGTGTAGGAGAGAAAATAAGAAGCTGGTGGAGGAAAAGAAGAACTTAGAAGAAGACAAAGAAGAAGAAGAAATCCAAAGGCCCTTTTCAGGGCCACTTTCATATTCCTCGAAAAGATATTTATTCAAATATTTGCCTATCTATGTGTGTTATCTATATGTTTTTCTATTTCTCTGTCTCTCTATTGTATTTGTCCCTCCCTAGAGTGGTAGCTGCGCGTATTCAGGTCAGCCCTTGCTACATTGTTGCAAGTGTCCAGTACCGTGACGTCATGTCACCTGTTCCATTCCTATTGTCGCTATACAAAATTCCCATTGTCCCTATACAGGCCCAGGGTGTGCCATTTGTCCCTATAAATCGTGTCCCTATACTGGCACAGGGGGGTCTGTAATGTATTTTCCCATTGTCTGTATACTACCCCACTACACTACTGTTATTGCTCGTATACATATAAAGGAATGAAATCTGAATACCATTGACAAGAAGGAAACAAAAGGACAAATGCTCATTATACGCGTTCATTGTATATCATTATATTTTATTTTGTGTTTAGGAGTGATGGGGGCGTGGATTAAAAGTTTTAAAAATTACCATTTTAAAGATGAAAGGCATAAAGACAGAATTAACAGCAATTGTGCTCTTTTCTTCTATTTAATTCTTTCATTAAAACAGATATATTTTTGTCATTAGTTGCATTTACTAATGATCTGAGTGGTAAGTAATAAAGGTAATCTTTTAGTTCTTATTTTGTTACATTGATATGGTTACAAAATCTGGCGCTTTCTTTACCCCCCCCCCCCCCATTTGTATTTTCTCTGACATGTTTGGTCACAGTAGTTGATACATCCAGCTTTTGATTTCAATACAGTTGTAAGGTCGGTGTTCAGCAATCAACTGTTTGAGTTTGGGTTTCAAAATATGTAGCAATATAAATTCTTACTGATGCGTTTGATAATTAATAGCCTAGTAATTAGCTATTTGTGTTCTGACATGTTTCGTATAATAAGTATTAGTTTCCATTTTCTTTCCAAATATGAAATGTGTATCCATTTCTGGGGGAAACTTGCTTGTTGGTGGGTTCTTCCCGTATACCTCAGCAACAATCCTCAGATAGTGCGAGGCGTTACCGCAACACAAGCCAACATACTGAATACCGATGTTCTTGCATTCTTCCGCGAATTGTTTGATTTCCCAGCGGCTACATAGACAGGCCGGCAAGTCAACAGGGAAAGCCTTCCTTTCTGATATAAAAAAAAAAAATAACTTCAACAATTAAATTTATTAAAAAAAAGTAAATAAAACACAGCTGTTACACGAGTCAGTGTTTTTACAACAGCTGGAAGAAAAAAACTAACAACAAACTGAATGTATGTTGCAGGATCCTACATTTTGGTGAGTGACACACTGTCATTCTAAGATTCACATTGTATGTCTGGTCTCAGTAAGTGTAATGAGATAGTTAAAGTCTGGAAATGATGGTCGGATGGACACACTCAAGGACGGATATATGGAAGCACCCGCTTTCTAAAATGTGGGTTTAATAAACAAATAGATTTCCAACGAGCATCATCAACGTTATGCGCATTGCCAAGCTCTATGTACTTCAGAAACAGACTTTGGCATTAAGACCATTTAAATACTGGACGCAAGAAACAGACTTTGGCATTAAGACCATTCAAATACTGGACGCAAGAAACAGACTTTGGCATTAAGACCATTCAAATACTGGACACAAGAGTGTTTCTGAAGGATAGGCACATGAACTTTAAACGGTGTATTTCCTTGAACGTTGTATTCGTTTCTTTTATTTATCACAAAACTGAAATACTAATGACTGATTATCAAATTAAATTACTCATTTTATTTATCACATGCGGTCAGTTATACAAGATTTAAGCGATAAACCCATTACTAAATTTAACATACTACTAAAATGTCTCTGACCTAGAATCAGTTTCACGACAATAAACAGTTTGAGGAAATTCCTGCACAAGACAGAGAGAATTAGTTTGCTGTCTTACAACATTGTATGATTTCCAGGAATACTCAAATACCAGTCAAAAGGTATGAGCTGGAATATTCATACCAAGAAGTAAATAGAAAACGACCTAGAAGATCAAACTTAAGCCTGTACAATTTAAAATTGCAGACTCAATAGCATTTAGTATAACAAATTCACTGACAACTTCACAGATCTAATTAAGCTGGGATCTTACGTGAACGGTCTTCACTGAAACAGGATGTCCGCTAGAGATTATAAGCTGGCTGAACGGTTCCAATTTTCCTACTTGTATTTCACTTTAAGTCTTACCGGTTCCTGGAATGGTTAAGGAAAATAATGTTGGTTCCTTCTCTGAAGTTCGATAGGGCACCGGAAGTGCTGCAATCGGACCCTGTTTGGAAAAGAAAAAGCACAAATACAGATTGAAATAGAATTGATTTCAGATATAAATCATAGTGATATTGTTGAGTACCAGTTTCTCTCTCTCTCTCTCTCTCTCTCTCTCTCTCTCTCTCTCTCTCTCTCTCTCTCTCTCTCTGTAAGAGAAAACAGCTCTTGTTAGAACGTTTCACTTTATAGATACTTTCTTGCCATCCATTAGAATCATTTAGTGCAATACAATTTAGTATAAAAGTTGGTTATTAAATACCGGTTCAACTACATTCAATTAAATGCAGAGATTATTATTTTAGATCTCAAACGATTAAATCACGACCAGGATGTGGGTGCTATCCTGCCGATCTTAAAACATACGTAAAAGAAAGTTATGAAATATAGGTTTGATCGCATTCTATGAAATGTAAGTTGAAGAAAAATAAAAATTTAAAAGAATCTCGTCCAGGATATATGTAATACCCTTACCTTGCACGCTTTCCGTATTTCCTTTAAGGTGGGCAACATTGTGTCTGGTCCGCGACCGCCGTTCAAGCCGACAACTGAAGCACCAGCCGTCTCTAAATCCTGGCAAACTATAAAAAGTGAAACTCCATCCAATGTGACGTCAGTCAAGGGCGGGGAAAGGGTAATTACAGCTGGAAGACCTAGAATAAAATATTATAAATCAGCGTTCCAAATTTTCTATTGAAAATTGGAAACAAATTTAAATGCATTAAATTGTATTCGTTTTCAAGACGCGCCAGCACCTTGTGTTCTCTTATAGGCATGGTCCCTACCATGTATAGTGGTCTTCAGAATAGTGCAATATCGAAATCTGTGGTCTTTCCGTCAATTGAAAACTTGCGGAAAAAGCCCGAGATATTGCGTTTGCTAGCTTTTGGGATTAAATCCCAGCATCTTTAAAACAAACCACAAACCAATGATGAGCAAATAACTTGTTCTCCCCAAACTGACGGAGATGGCGACAATTACAATAACATGCTTACATTGCTCCTCTGCAGTCCTGATTTGGATCACCGGAACCGGCATATGCTTGTGCTCGCTCAGCAAAAGTCCTTTTCTCAGAACTTTTTTCTGATTTACATCCCATCAGTATCTGAGCCGTCAACAATATACAATGTGTACAGCATATGAGTTGAGCTTTTAAATCTTTGCACTCCATGATATGCTGTGTCGGATACCTTGCGCCAGCATTGATCCAGATGAAAATATGTTATATATTAATATACAAATTATCCCGACTTCATCAAAACTTTACAAACTTCGTAATCTATTTTAGAATTTACTTATTAAAAGTCTTGCAAACGATTGCATTCTGAAAGAAACCTAGAGCCACAAAAGAGCAATTGATAAAATGAGCAAGCTAGAATGATATGAAAATTAATGGAAACCTTTCAAAGTGGCTGCTTGGCAATTTTTAAACCAATGGTAAAGATTGTTCCCATACTGTCATCGGCTATTTAAAACTTAATTAACAAAATTAAGCGTCCATTTTTTCCTCAAATTTACTTGAAAGCTATAATACAAAATTCCAAACTAGCAGAGGCATAAAAATTAAAAGCAAAACAAACAACAATTACAAGCAACCGATATTTGCATAGAAAATGCAGAAGAAAGAAAATTCTACCATTTCCATATCTCTTGATACAGTCAAGCGCTAGCTTCGCTTCCCCATAATCTCCAAAGGTTTCGCCTACAATGAAGTCCGATCCACCCCTAACTGCCCATTCAATTTGCTCCGGAATAAAAATAGTATTTGTGTTATGTACTGCATATCAATAACTTAACTTGAATGGCTTTCAGTGAAAATGTAAATATTTATAGACATTACCGAATGCAACTTTTGATGTTCCAGTTTTTCGAGAAAAAAAAATCATATGAAGCAATAACAATTTAATTTTATAGAAAGATCACATTTTTACTTGATGGAATTTACTGAGGGTTACATATTACTTGAATGTCGTCCATGTTTTCATATAGTAAGATGATGCTGATTGTAAATTTTCTGCCATGTATGTATATATATATATATATATATATATATATATATATATATATATATATATATATATATATACCTGACTGGAAATGTAATGTAAAGATAGACACCATACACACGCAGAGAGAGAGAGAGAGAGAGAGAGAGAGAGAGAGAGATTCTACTGAACACCTTAAACGTTTCCTCCACAATCCGCTCTTTTTCAGGCTTCCCTCTTTCATATACTGTGCTGTTGCAGATGTTTCCAGCGATTAATGTACCATTTCTTTCGGCCTCCTCACGTGCAATTTCTAATGCTTTTAAATTAATCGGTTCCAATTCATCTTCTCTGCCAATCAGTTTTGGTTTCTGTCTATGTGCATAATACTGGAATAGAAATCCCGACTTTTACGATAGCCAGAGAATTCGGAATTGCCATTCATTGGCCTTGTATAGACCTGGTCTCATCGTTAAACACCTAGATAAATATGTAGGTAGGTAGTTAGATAGGTAGATCTATTGATATATAACAAAAAAGGGACAACAGGCTTACTGCATACCAACATCTATCCAAACACTACAAGTATTATTTATGTGCAGATCCATATAGCAATGACATATTTTATTTGTATTAACAACCCTTAGAAATAACCCTCAGTTGACAACGTACTAATGTTTTATAATGGTAGTTGTTAATACAGTCAACTCCGCTTATATGCATAGCCTCTGGACCGGACCCAAGCTATGCATATTAACGGAGTATGCATTTAAGCGGAATTCATGTATATTTACAATGTACTTGGAAAATGGAAAATGGAAAATCAAAGAAACAAAGCTCATATGCTATATAAATGAGTTTCAGTGTATTAAACATCTACGTATACATTTAATTCCACAATACATGTACATGTACATGTAAACTAAGATAAACACTATAAACTGTTATTGCCGAAATTATTATTGACAGTGTGTATTGCTCTTTGGTAGCAAAATAGTATACGGGTCGCTACTAAAATTAGTTCCCAGTAAAGTAATAAGTTTACGTAAAAAGATAGGCATTAAAGTCGTTGCAAAAAGTTTCCAAGTTACTTGTTAAAAAGTCCGTAATTGATTTTTGAACACAGTTGGGGCGGCCAATCTGGTGGACAATAGTCTGCAAGTTATAAAATCCGTCATATGATTCGCACCCATTTGCTTCCAGAAACGCTCTAATAGTCTCCAGACTTTTAATGGCAGTAGCAAAGTTTGGCGGCGGGACAGACAAATCGTTGGTAGACTCCTCCACATCCTCTGGATCTGAATCCTTTTCTTCTTGCTGGACGTTTGAACAGATATCGGCATCTGTTTTATCTTCATCAGTATGAAGGTGTTCATCCACCGCCACATAGCGATTGAAATCATCCAGTGTCATAGTGGGTGGGATAAAAACCTCAGTGTTGTCGTCATCGGTAACGTCTTCAGTGGACGCGGTGTTTGTGACAAAACTTACACGTCGATAACAATTGGCGATGGTTGCTCCTGAAATTCGATTTTACGCCTCTCTCTGTAGATGCAAGGCATCCAGTAAACTCAGTTTGTTCGCCAATTCTGCAGCACGCCCTTCACTTCCATTGTCGATGATGTTAACAACTTGACGCAACACTAGTGATCAGTATTGCTTCTTGAAGTTAGCAATGATGCCTTGATCCATCGGTTGAATCAATGATGTAGTGTTAGGGGGTAGAAAGAATCGTTTGACATTTGTCAAGCGAAGATTATTACTGTGAGCAACACAATTGCCGCACAACATGAGAATCTTGCGTTTTCTGCTTCGCATCTGTTTATCGATTTTCTAAAGCCATTCTTGCCATATGTCCCCTGTCATTCACGCGTTTTGTTTGCTTCGTATGGCACCGGTAATGTCTTAACGTTCTTAAAACAGCGCGGATTTTTACTTTTGCTGATCACTAGTGGCTCTAGTTTTTCGCTACCATCCATGTTAGCTGCAAGCAGCAGAGTCACCCGACCTTTCTCAACTTTAGCCCCGGATACATCAGCACCTTTAAATGATAGTGTTCCATCTGGGATAGCTCTCCAATAAAGCCCAGTCTCATCAGCATTAAAAATGTCAGCTGGTTCATAATCTTTGATCAAGTCCGGCAGAACGTCAGTTATCCATCGTTCAGCAAATAAGTCATCAGCGTCTTGCTTCTCCCCATGCTGCTTCTTGAACTTTATAGAATTGCGATCTTTCTATCTCTCTAGCCAGCCATTTGTTGCCTTAAAATCCGCAATGCCTAAGCCCTGTGCTAGTCCATCGGCTTTTTCTAGCAACAGTGGGCCGTTGATAGGCACCTGTCGACTCCTCGCTTGGGTGAACCATCGCAACAGGGCTTCCTCGACATCTTCCGCTTTTCCTTCCCTTTGACGCTTTCTGTTAGGATTGCTGTTACTCTGCCACTCTTCAAGAATCTATTCCTTATTTTGCTGAATTCTCGATATCGCACTTTGGTTAACACCAAACAACTGTGCAATCGACGACTGACTTTCTTTTTTATCTAACTTCTTTATCACTTCCACACGATCCGCCAACGATAACGTCTTACATGTGCGCTTAGCCATATTAGATTTTAATACATGTAACGCCTTAGCTGATGAGCGCAGAGGTTGGCCGGGGCAGCAGTCTACAGTTTTCTACGATCTTTGGGATAGCAGTCTACACGTACATGTATACAGCCTTGACCTCCATTTTAGATGTCTGGACCATGTTTATGCAATTAAACGGTGTCAAATTCGAGTAAAGTCAATGGTTGAGACCAGCAAATTGTATGCAATTAAACGATTTATGCATTTAACCGATATTCATTTATCCGATATTGATTACTATGCACTTTAATGAAGGAAAAACGGGACCATACTTTCGCTATGCACTTAAGCGATCTATGCAATTAAGCGATATGCATTTAAGTGGAGCCGACTGTACTCGTATTATTATTATGTTTCAGTCGTGCTATATTTGACTTTTATTTTGGCAATCCTTTCGCGCAAGTGTATGCCAACTTGTGTTGTAGAGGAGAAATAAAATAAAGATGCAACCACTTAAAATGAATCTGAAACGATTATAATTTAATGGCTTTTCCTTGACCCTGATGAACACATACAGTTCTTACTGTAAATGCAAGAACAACATCGCTTCCAGTATGTATGAACTCCTCATGAAGTTGTCGAACTAAATCTGGTTGATCGATAACAACTTCTGGCACAAAGATTCCCGCTTGAAGATATCCCCTTCTCTCAAATTCGAAGATGTTTCCCCCCCCCCCCCGACAACGATGTTCTCGCCTCTCCTTAACCTCTCTAAAAACGCAATAAGTAGACAAAGACATTGTTTATCTACTGTCCGGTCCAGGAAGAACTATAACATGAGCTCGCCACATATCTTGTTTTGGTTCACAGTGGCCTTGCCATTTTGATAAAAATTAGTACGACCTAGATAGATATAGGGCATACATGCGCATCAGTAAATTATTAAATGAACACCATTCTTACAAAATTCGTCGCCCTTTTATTGTATGAAACAAATATTTAATTCATGACTTTTTGCAAAAATGATTCACCTTTGAATTCCTTATATCTTGATATTCCTAACTTACTTGCGCAAGCAGACTTAGACAATTAGTGGAGAAGGTTATCCTTTAGCCATTCCATTGTAAATAATGGCACCAGCTGTGCTGTAATAAATTCAGCAGATTTTCTGGAGGTGATTTCAATATTTCACAAGTTTAACATGAAAGCAAAAGAAGATAATGTATAAATGTTTTGAACTTTGGGTGAGATTAAAGTGTAATAAAAACTATCTGTATTACTAAATATCAGGCAGGAGAATAATAAATTGTTGGTTTCAAACAACTCATTATATCTTTCAATATTTAAGAAAAAAGCAGATTTACAGATTACATTTAACCGTAATAGCATAACCACAAGCAGCAACTGCTATACGAGTAAGATTGTTAAACAGTGCCGTACAAGGAAGGAATCAATTATGTATTTGAGGTGGAGAAACAAACAAATTTGTACGCAAATCACGTAAACTTGGCAAGACCAATTCAAGATAATTAAAAAGAAAAGGCAGAATATATGGAAAGTAAAGCTCAAATTAAAACTGCATTTAGTGACTCAGTATAGGAATTCATTATTTTTTTTTTTATTCAACCTCAGTAAATTCCATCAAGTAAAAATGTGATCTTTCTAGAAAATGATATCGTTATTGCTTCGTATGAATCGTTTTGTTAAGTACATATGGTTTGTTGATGACGTCTATATACAATTTATCATAAAGTATCCTGGATATTTTTTTGTTTCTTTTAAAATGACTGACGTTGTAGACTATGCTCAGCAACACAAAAACATGTATTTTAAAGAACATTGCTACGATCTGGATAGTCCATTTCCTTACATAGATACAAATAATTGAGACTACAAATTAGATTTATGTATATCTATATTTTGTGTAACTTTTGACCGAATCTTTATTGTGTATAATTTTTGTTCATGACTGTAAATTGTAGTGATCGCATATAAACAGGACTTTAGGTAACTAATTTTTGTACACAGGTATAGGTTCTATTTTAAGTTAATAATAGTACTTGTAGATAGCATAGCATCTATAACTAGATTTTTGTAAAGTTTCTAATAACACAATCTGTCTACAACTTTTGAGGTTGTTTCCCTTTGGATGGATCGGTCAGGTAGGTTCTTCTACGATGTGGGTTATTTGTTAAATGTCAGGTAGTTAGTAGGAGAAAATGCGTTTTAGCACCGTATGCTTTTATATATGATGAGAACTGAGCAATTGAATCATTCCAATTTCGGATTCTTATTTCATATGTTCTAGTGTTAATGTCAGTCTGCAGATGTATTTGATGTTGTGTTTCGATAACTTAAGAGGATACATTTGTTAGGATTATTTACTGGAATTACGAAGTACTCATTGGATAAAAATATTATTCTGGGACTATTGAGACTTATTCAAGGAGTTTTGGACAATGCCATTTTGATACATCAGGACTGTTGGCAGACTAATACATTTCAGGATCGGGAACATATTCGGAACCTTCGATTCTTTAGAAATTTTGACAGAACTTTTGGAGTCATTTTATGTTTAATTTATAATTCTGTGATTTCCTGTTAAATTTTTATTTTATAACTTTCATAATTAAAATCCAAAGAAGCAATATGCCTGGATAACAGCCTAATAAAAACTAAACCCACTGCTAAAAACGATTAACTGAATAGTTTACATACACTTTACACAAGCAAGTCAGAAAAAATAATTCCCTTACAAAGGTTTATATTAGTCATAGACGACCAGTGGCAGACACACATAATTTACATGCAAAAATATTAAAAATTAGATCATGGACACCAAACATTTTGACTCTTAAATATTCGAAATACTCTTGGGCTGAACAAAATTGAAAATAAAGGAGGGAGCTGAGACATATAATGCTTTTGGAGAACTCATTATGGAGTAAAAACTTTTATTAAAACTAAGGCAAGTACAATGTCAGCATGTCTTAGTATGGTAATAAATAACATAGGCAAGAATTAAGGAGATAGCATTCATAAATATGAAATTGATTCTAAGAAAACTGAAAACCCAATACAACCTTAAATATTACAATTTCGTTGTATTGATTGCTAGTAGTGGACATTTAAAAATAAAAATGATACATATTCAAATATTGGATTGACAAACTTCTCGTGTATTCTGTATTCTAGGTGCATTGGTATAAAACAGAAAATCTATACAAATATATTTCCACAGTATCAAACACTGTTAATAGTTATTTGGAAAACTAATAGTAAAGTATCAAAGTTACAACAAGATAAGATTCCGGAACTAAATAACAGATTCAAAAGTGAAATTGGATTATGCTGCTGATAGTAAAGGCATGTTTTGATGGAGTGACATGGTTATGAAAATCGGTATTGCCGATACAACAACAATTTTAGAAATTTCACTGCCTCATATAAACTGGGATGAGGACCTACCATCAATACCGAGGTAACAAAATGGTATCCAAAAGGCTGATAATTCTTTGCAACAGAGAGACAAGAAAGAGAAAGCAATGTAAGTACAATTTTTATAGAAACGAAATACTCTGATAATAATAGTCCTATTATCATGTTTTGCGACACGATGAAGTATTAGGACGCTCGCAATATACACAGTAATCACAAAATATCCAGCAAATCCAATTTAGACACATAAGAAATAAATAATATTGACCATAAAATTTGCATCAGCGGCTGTACCTTTTGAAATAGGTCACGAACTCTTCATTCCAATCGTTACTTTATTTACATCTTTAATCATCGATACTAACAGCAACCTTCTAAAGCATAAGCAAGTAAAATGACATTCTTCTCATTTCAACTGTATCATTTTATCTTCCTCTGCATTTGATGTTTAGTTCACCCCTAATATTTATAAGCACATCTCTTCCTTATTTGCTTAAATAAGTCGATCCTGCGTTATAACCATAATTTCTCAACAATTCCTTCAATTTAATGACCTCTCCGGTGGCCTAGTGGTTAGAGGGAGGTAGCAAGTTTGAATCCCGGCCGAGTCATACCAAAGACTTATAAAAATGTTACTATCAGCTGCCTCGCTAGGCGCTCAGTATTAAGAGATTAGTGTTAGGATTGGTCGGCCTGGTTTCAGGGTAATGTGTAACTGGGTGGGACATGATGCTACATGTCTGCGGCATGATGCCCCAGTGCTATACATCACTATAAACTGCCACGCTGCATACAACGTAGCGATATGACTGAAAAATTGTTAAAGCTACGTTAAAAATCCAAATCACACATATACCCCTTCAATTTAATATCTTTTTGATCTACATTTTTATGTCCAGCACCCAATTGTCTTAGACATCGATTATCAAAGTCACCAAAATGTTTATCAACTTATATATTATCTTGTGTATGTATTGTATCCTCATTATCTTCGTACAGAGAATGTTCAGATTCTTTCATTTCAAAACCTGTTCCACTCTCAGCCATTTTTCTCTATATAAATATCAAAATGTATCATTTTATTCCTGTGATAAAGGGAGAAGGAATTGGGATTTATCGAAGACAAAACTAATGAAATCCCTGATTTATACTCAGCTTGTGCAGGCAATAGAGCTATGACAAACAACGCTCTTGAGAATGAGGTTGATCAGGAAAATATTCCTATAGCTGAAACAGTTATTGGTCAGGCTTTTGCTGAGGTCACTTTTACTCCTCGATTTGATCAATCAGTATATATCGATCACAGTGATCCTCTTTTTACTACTCAGTCTCTTTATTCTAATCAGGGTGACAAACGACAATCGCTCATGATCGAACAGGACCAAAACCATGAGTTCTCCTGTTTGTTTCAGACGGTTATTAGCAAAACTGAAGCCACATAAATACCTGTTTGTCATTTTGTTAAGAACGGGATTCTTATGAGGAAACCGAGACCACTTGAGATACTCGCTGGTGACGAGTGGTCACTGAACTATCAAATTGTTGTTCCTAAGTAGTACAGACAGGATACTCTTGGTATAGCCCATGAAACTCCTTTGGCTGGTCATTTAGGGATCAATAAAACATTATAAGATCTTGAATCATTTTAATTGGCCGAAACTTAATAGTGATGATTTTAAATACTGTACATCCTGTCACATTTGTCTAATGGTAGGAAAACCCGGTCAAAGATACCTAAGGCACATTTGCAACATATTCCTGCATTTGACAAACAATTTAGTAGAATCATGGTAGACTGTGTCGGTCCCTTACCTAAGACCCGATCAAAAATTAAATTAAGGTATGGCAGAAATCCCAGGAAAGGAATTTTCAGCATGGTGAAGGAGTTCCGGCTCTCTTGTCCATTTTCAAAATGCTCTTCAGGCTGAATATTATGGTCCTTATAAAGTTAGAAAGAAAGTATGTGACTTAAATTACAACATCAAGACTCCTGGGATGTTAATATATTAAAGGAGCATGTTGATAGAGATAGCCATGTTAATTATTCAGTCAGTTTAGTTGTACATCTCTCACACAATGAGGATTTAAGCGATGGAATGAAATCCGACTGTAGTGACTTTAGTGTAACCAGTCTTCGGAATTCAGAAATATTAGCAATATCTACCACGACGCTGAAATTGTAGATTCAACACTTGTGAAACAGCCTACGTACAGGATGAACCCTCTCAAGCAGGAATGTTTGTAAAAAAAAATCAGTAATTGCTGGAGAATGATTTCATAGAACCAAGTAAAAGTGACTGGAGTTCACCGCATATTCTTGTGCCTAAACCAGATAATACTTTCAGTATGTGCACCGACTATAGAAAAGTGAATAGTGTGACCAAACAGTCATTTCCATTGCAAAGAATCGATGACTGCATTGAGAAAATTTGAAATGCAAAATATGTCACCAAATTTGACCTTTTGAAAGGATTCTGGCAAAATCCACAGACAGAAAGAGCAAAGGAAATTTCGGCATTCGCAAATCCAGACGGGTTTTATTAATATAAAGTGATGCCGTTTGGGATAAAAGGTTCGCCAAGTACTTTTCAAAGTTTAAGGAAAATGATTATATCTGGTCTAGATAATTGTGAAGCTTACATCGATGACGTCATCTTCTGCAGCGACACCTGGAATGATCACCTAGAGACCATTTGGAAAAAAACTTTGGTAGACTCCGTGATGCAAAAGTGACATTAATTTATCCAAAAGTGATTTTTGTCGTGCTTGTGTTATATTTCTGGAATATATTGTGGGACACAGGCAAGTCAAACCCATAGATGCTAAGGTGAAGGCAATCTCTGAATTCCCTATGTCTATCAGTAAAAAGCAACTGGTGAGATTTTTGGATATGGCTGGTTATTATCAAAAATTTTGTTTAAACTGTTGTTAAACAAAACACAATACAAGGAATTGAATGATAAATCGATAACCCATGAAATCGCTATTATGGCACGATACATATGGATATAGAAACACACATACACACAGACACTGTCCGCATCAGACTGGGCTGCAATAACATGACATCAATTGTACATTTCCATTAAAATATTGCCAGGATGTAAGCGTCTATCGAACAATCTATAATCCCTTGGCATATTGGGAAACTTGTACGTCATATTTATATAACCATTAGCACTTACATCACCAATACCAATTTACATGGCCGCACCGGTGGCCCAGGAGGTTAAAGCGTCCGTCTCGGGTGCAGGTTGTCGCGGGTTCGAACCCTGACCGAGTCATACCAAAGACTTATAAAATTGGTATTAGCAGCCGCCTCGCTAGACGCTCAGCAGTAAGTGGTCAGCATTAGGACCGTTCGGCCAGGTGTCAGGATAATGTGACTTGGTGGGATATGATGCTACTGTCTGCTGCATGATACCTCAGTGCTAGACATAACTATTAAATGCCACACTGTAGACATCGTAACGATATGGCTAAAAGTGCTAAAGCTACTTTCAAAATAGAAATAACACATACACACGCACACACCAATTTACATGCTGCAGTGTGCAGTTTCAATACATAGTATAATTAGATATTTATACTAATAAATAGGGACAACATACTAGCCATTTAAAATAGGTAATTAAAATATCTTACTATTGTTCGCCATATTGCTTTTCTTCTTGCAAGATATCCAGTAGAATATTATTGTGTAGACCGTTGCTGTGGAGAAACTGGGTTCAGTAATGTGGTAGACGGTCACGAATGTGTGCGAGGTCGTCAGTGAGTCTCACTGAACAGTATGACCCTTTTTATCTCGCCACGATACTCCAGAGAGTCGTTGTGATAGCACCTCAGTGGTTTTTGCATTCACGTATTATTTGATAAGCGCAAGTGATACATCAAAATCTCAACCACTTTTTTAGCGACAGCACCTAAAACCCTGACATGCATATTTTGGATGTTCACGTTAGACGTTTGAAATTTTCCAGTTCGATCTTCAAAAATCACAAGCTCGCTAAGGTCAAGATCAGCAACAACCCGGCTGGTGAACTGAATCAAATCAGTCTTGGTAGCCGAGTTATGAAGAATAAATAAGATTCCCATAAATGTTGATAACAGATACCTTATAAGGGGCAAGGTAAAATCAACAAGCCCTTGCGGTGTTGAAGAAGCTTCGCTTCCCGCAGGTACACGCAATGCTTCAAAAACAAGATGCCCACATATTGGCCCATGCAGCCGAGTTTGAATAGTACAGAGGTAAACGACTTTGTCTGCCTCGGGTTATATAATCAACAACTTCAATTGGTAATGCAAGCCCGTACTAGTCAAAATATAATAGTTGTTTCGGTGTCATCGAGTATGATACCAAATGAGACTCAGGCCAAGGTGTCAAAATCCAAGTTAAGAATTCCGTTTTTCCATGAATGGGGAATCATCGATGCAAGTTTGTTCCGCATAAAGACACACCAGCAATGCTTGATTGACTTTGCCACAGCGAGTAATTCAAGATTGGTTAATGGACGCAAGTTTTTTTTTTTTTTTGCGAGTTGTACCGGGTAGTAAAAAATCTCACTCTGTGGGTGTTCTGCGAGTTGTTCTTGGCAAGCGAAGACCTCTTCGTTGTTTTTTTTTTTTTTTTTTTTGATTCTTTAACGAGATGAAAAATTATAGACTTTTCCAAAAAGAGCCTTTTTTAGAGTTATTCCGGATATAGCTCTGACAGTCCCTAGCGCAGCCGCTTTTCCAACCGCTGGAGCCCCAACTAGTAACAACGTTAAAATATTCCACCGGTCCTTTGCATTTGTATCACACCTTACTGGGTTAATTTTAATGTCACAGAGGTGTTGCTGTGTTTGGCTGCATTATGTTGATTAAGCTGCGTATGGAACAGCCACACGAACACAATTCCAATTAACATTGTTGGAGAAACCTCAATGTAACCCCGCAATTATTTCGTATTGCGTTCCATATTTTAGCTGCTTTGCGCTGAGGCCTACCTGAACTTCGTGATAGGACATTATTAATTGCAAGCATAACAGATCTAATTACTGTGTTAAAATTATGTTCTATAGGCGCAACAATGATTCTCATTTGGCCACACGTGCTTTCCAACAACAGCCTTTTCAGAAAGGATAACATCAAAGCATCCTTAACCGTCAGCATTTGCCTCACTTATTCGTGCATAAAAGTACACGTCGACAACGGACTGCCTGAACAACTCTAGGTGTTCAAATGAAAAGTAGTTGATTGACTTGATTGTCTGGGAAGTTAAGTAAAATTTCTTCAGAAGATTCCTAATGACAGTTTGTAAATGGTCAAATAACAGTTTCCTACGGCTTTGGTTATCTTCTCGAATTTTATTCCGAAATTCTACAAATGCATGATTTGTTACAGTAAGATCATGTTAAGTACTTATTTGCAATGTAAACGTTCATTGAGCATCACTTCTGTGGTGCACGTAAGTAATGTGCACGAGAAACGACAGTGCTGACGCATTTCTAGACTGCATAAACGAAACAAACGGACTTCTGTGGTCAGTGAAGGGGTTAGCAAAGATATCCACAATGTTGATTAGCAGTTCCATTAAGCCAAATTGTATCGTTGGTGTTGTTCCCTAAAACAGAATAATTTGACTGTGTGTTTGGATCCAAAATAAACCTTGCGGACATCATATTTGAGCAGCAGATTTCGCGGAATCATCACTGTATCTGGCGAGTGCCATTATCGTCGTGGCAACGTCAATGTTGTCGAGAACTGCTTCGATTACCTTTTCGTCGATAGAATAACGTGCACTGTTGAACAACACCATGATAGCAATGTTGACAAATTCAACAAAGGCATAATAATGATAATCGTTATCACCCGCCTGTTTAGGTTTTGTCTCAGTTTTCCAGAAAGCCTCGAAAGGAAGAAAAAAATCTAGACGTGACATGCACTTGTAATTTTAATTTTTTTGCTGATTAGGGATATTAGATAGGTACGAATAATACTGAAAATCTCTCATGGTTCGATCTACAAACACAGAACATTGGTCAGTGTATATGTAAATTTCGTATAGGGGGTACAGATGCTTTTCGTTCATGCGAGGGTCCAGGTTCAGGTTCGGGTTCTTATAGGTCCTTTTATGGTTGGTTTTCCATCCTGTTTCTTTCATAAATTCTGCAAACATTTATTGGCCTTTCTTTAAGTCTCCGGATGGAAATTATCAAGTATTTTATTCTCAATTCACTAATATATAAACTTCAGCATCAACTTGGATCTGTCACGTATTTCATCCTTGGCAATATCGGACGCTGAGCCAATTTTCCGCACAAACAATTCAATATATAGCAATCGTCTTCATTGTATTCCACTTGTTCCAAAGTGATGTCTTCTATGTATAGGTTCCGTTGACGTCCGTCAAGAATGCATGGTCTGAAAAGCTAAACACCAACAACATCTCTCTCCGCAAAAAGAATATTTTGCTCCAAACTGGCAAATAGGTCACATTTCTCGCAATAGTAACCGTATCGCGAAATCCCTTGATAGTTGTAATAGCATCGAATGATCATGGCCAAATGTAAATGTATTTTCCATCCGGGAAATCTAGTTCTCGAAACATGAAAGCGCTCAGGGAAGGACTTGAAGGCATCCTTTCACCCAATAATAAGGTACCAACAGATCTTGATAATTTTTGCATTTCATGATTTTTACGCAGTGAAAGAAAGAAAGAAAAATGGAAGTTGACTTTTGTGCTGTATTATGAAATTTTATTCTGCTCCTGATTTCTCGAGAATATACGAAAGAAAACGAGTCTCTTTTGTCCCGAATTTTTTCTTCTTTAGTACGGATATTATCTTCACACACGAACACATAGAAATGTCAGTTTATTGATATCGCAGTCATTAAATAGTATCTCCTTTCCAAGAGACAGATTCTCTGGAAAGGAACGTTGGAGTGTTTTGAAAAACAAACGAGTTATGGACTTGACATCATCAAATGCAACTGTCGCAGACCTTTTCCACGGCTAGGTTGTAGTCCTGCTGCTGTTGTGATAGTGGTATTGGTAGTAGTCACACTAGAAGCTGCATGTAGTCAGATACGCAGCTGCGTACGAAACTTCTGACAAGAAAAAATTAATCCATTTCAAACCAATTATTTTTATTGATTTGATAGTATTGTAATCAACCTTGATATGAGACAATCACTCCATGATTTCATGACCAGTGTGTACAATGAGCATAGGCAACCACTTTCTTTATTGTTCCCTAAGCGACGAGGGGAATGCCTTCCTCATTCTATACTTGCCTGGTGGTACTGCTGCCGCTGTTGCTGGCGTCTCAATGGTTGCAGTAGTCATAAAAGGTTAAAAAATCTTGGACCGTAAAGGCCTCCTTTTCTTGAGTTGGGCTACAGAATTCAGATAAAATTCTCTGATGTTCTAACTCTACCATAATGTATTGTCGCATTATCAACATTGGTTTTTACTCTCTTCTTTCTTCTCACTGTGCAAAGTTTCCCTCGTCTCTTCTTGCTTTCATTCTTCTTCTTGATATTGATTTTGCTGAGCAAATACCTCTCTTCTTTCTGACGTTGCAAAATCTCTCTAACTTTCCACGTATTTCTTTCTGGAATCATCATACACTATTAATGATGGAAGATTGGATGTACTTCTTGCGGATACGATAGGAAATCGCACAAAGCCAAACTGAAGTCATCCACCTCAGATAGAATACTCACTACAGTAGTAGTAGTAGCAGTAGTAGTAGTAGTAGCATCACTCTGAAAATACGATGCATTCGTGGCAGGCACACTTCAATAATAATAATAATAATAATAATAATGATAATAATAATAATAATAATAATAATGATGATATGGACTTGGTACAGTGCCTAATCTTTAGAAGATCGAAGTGCTTTTCAATATTACATAACACATAAAAATATATACAACGACAAGATTACAAAAGCAAACACCATGAAATTACAAAACAAAAAATGTTGATAACAATTAAGGAAATAAATTTAATTAAGTCTTTAAGTCTGTTCTTGTAGGCCAAATAAGTGAGTTTTAAGGGCACTTTTCAATGAGATCACATCGTCCTTGCATCTAAGATTTATAGGTAATTCGTCACATGTAGCTGGGCTCTGATACGCAAAAGAACCTTGCTTTACTTCGCTTTAACATTGGGAATAACGCGAATACGAGTGTCGGAAGACTAGAGCAAGTTTGTAGATGTGATGTACACGTGGGTGAGGTCGGATAGGTATATTGGACTGGAGCCAGTCAACTTAATGTAGCATTGTGAACAGATTTTGTACTTGCTTCTGGATAGAACGGGTAGCCAGTGAAGGTTACAGAGCGGGGGAGGGGAACGGGAAGGTGTGTTCAGCTCTTTGTACTCTAAGGATAATCCGAGCAGCTGTGTTTTGAACGCTTTGAAGTTTCTGTGGTAGACACTGATACGAACCAGATATAAGTGAATTACAACAGGGCAGCCTTGGAAGTACTAAGGAATTCACAAGTTTCTTAGTGGTACCAACCGAAAGAAACTTGCGAACGGAGCTGATGCATTTCTGCTCCAGATATGCAGCCCCTGCATATGTTCATTACATTTTGGTGAAATGAGAGACTACTGTCGAGAGTGCCACCTAGGTTTCGTACTGACAGTTTGAATTTAATATTGGTATTGCTAATACTTATTCTTTGAAGTAAAGGATGTGAATGAGAAAGTCTTTGTGGCATGATCAGGATGGCTTTATCATTCAACTGTAGCTTGTTACATGTCATCCATGGTTTCAGACTGGAAATGCAACACTCAAGACCTTGGATAGCAGCCTTAGCTTCAGTTGGGCAGCTAGATTTGTATATTTGAGTGTCGTTGGTGAGACACTGGATGTAGATCTATGACACCCGAGAGTGTCTGAGTGTATAGAATGAAGAGAACGGGACCGAGAACAGAATATTGTGAAACACCAAAACATAGATCAACTGGGCTGGAATATTTTCCATTTACGGATACAATTTGTGTGTTGTGGACTAGGAAGTACTAGTAAGGGTGTATCGTGAATACCAAATACATGCTGGATACAGTGAAGTAATATAGCATGGTCTATTACGTCTAATGACGCACACAGGTGCAGGAGGGCGTGGACTGTAGGCAGGGAGAATGTCGTTAAGTACTCTCAGTATTCTCAGAAGGCAGTTTCAGTGCACTGTCGTCACGTTATTAGCCATATGTTTTGTATTCAAACTCTTCCGCAACAGTATTTTTGGAAGCTGAGATACATACATACATACATACATACATACATACATACAGTAAAAAAAAAACAACAACAACAAACCAAAATGGGAGCTAGCAGGTCTTTTTTTAACAGGTTCATATCCGGAATATAGCCAAGCTGTATTCTGTAACCCAAATGATTCCAATCTATAATATACATGTAAATTGAATTAAAAATTAAAAGGTTCTTTAAATAATATGTACGATATGGAGGCGCTCTACAGTTACGCATTGTGCATACGGTAATATTTTTAAAGAGAAAGAATTTCCCCTATTTTCCTCACTGGTTATACTGACCCTTTAAAAATGACATTGTGTATCTTAGGTATTGTTAAAATAACTTTTAATTCTTTTTATGTTGGTGCTTGATTGATCGGTGTAATATGGGTTATAGAGTATACAGCTTAGTAGTAATAGGGGACAATATAGATACAATGGAAAATACATTACAGATTACCCCCCCCCCCGGGACGATATGGCTACAAGATTTATAGCGACAAATGGGACACCCTGGGACGATATAGCGACAATGGGAATTTTGTATAGCGACAATAGGAATGGAACAGGTAGGGTGACGTCATGGTACTGGACACTTGCAACAATGTGGCAAGTGGCTGACCTGAATACGCGCAGCTACTCTAGGTAGAGACAAATACAATAGAGACAGAGACATATACAACACATAGATAACACATATATAGGCAAGAAAGAATAAATATCTTTTCGAGGCACACGAAAGTGGCCCTGAAAAGGACCGTTGGTTTTCTTCTTCTTTGTCTTCTAATTTCTTCTTTTCCTCCACCAACTTCTTATCTTTTGTCCTACACATTTTGTCTTTTTTTCATTCTTTTCCTCCTTTTTTTCCTTCTCCTCTCCTCTTTCTGTTTCTTCCTCTTTTCATTTTCTTCTTCCTTTTCTATCTTTTCATTCCATTCTCTCATCCTCCTTCTGTCTTCTATATCATTCTTTTCGTCCTTTTCAATTCTAATCATCTCATTTAAGATGTCCTTCCCTTTCTTTAGATTGTTAATCTCTATGCTTAGTCTATCGGGACTATAAGCCCCAAACTGCATTCTCACTAGCATCTCCTCCACCATAGCTAGTGTGTCTACCACTTCCTGCAATCTGAGCATCCTCTCCCAGTTACTTGCCATTTTTTATTATGTGTAGAATGGCGCGAATGACAAGCGCTCTGCTTTATATCAGTGGAGGACGGACGTGAATGAAAACATCTCTTACACTCAGTTCACATATTATATACTATCCACACAAACGAAAGCGAATGCATAAAACACACTATACTGTCACGACTCCCCTCCCAGCTTTGTTGGGGTGGGTGTCATGGGTTTGATTATCGTTATCTAGAGGTGATCGCCTACGGTGCAATTTGCCCGGAGCGAGTAAGTACCAATAGAAATTGTTAAATTTACAGGTGGAATAGATAAAGATCTGAGCAGGTATATAGAACAAAAAGACACGAGCCCCCGTACACGTATATACCATAAAATTTAATAAAAAATTCATAGACAATAAAATTCATAAACAATTGTAATAATACATTACATTGGCAAGATACACTTCCTTGATTCAAATTTTCAAACGAGTTTCAAAATACAAATGTGCTTTTACAACAGCCGATCTGTTAAGCGATAGAATTTAAATCGTCATCAAACCGAGTGAAATCGAACACTGCTTTGTACAGATTCATAACCTGATAGTTTTTGCATCAGTCCAATCTCTCCGACTGTTCCTTTGGCTTCATGTGCCTGTAAGTCTGGGTCCTTTCACTTTCACCTTTTCTCGAATTCTCAGATGTATTGCTGTCTTTAGCCTTCCAACTTGTGTGGTCACTTTGGCATGCAAGTTCGTGATACGTCACGTAGAACCCGGTGGGACAAATCTCACCTTGTAAAAGTAAACAAACGACACCCTAAGTGTTCTGCTGTATACCCCTCCTGTGAAGAGCTCCTAATCATTTCTTGTTACTGTCAGATAAATTCTATCCTAATTCAAACAGATCCTACGGCCATCTGGTCTTACCTAAACAATGCGGACCGTACAAACCTAGTTCCCTGAGGTTAATGTACTCCCAATGGCTATTTCAATTACTGGCGGACATTACACAAATGACTGAATGAAATTCCTTACACTACGGTATTTATAACAACAATCAAGTAGTTATCATACGTGAACTCATATCGGAGAATGCACACGGGTTTTCGCATCTCAAATAAAATAAGGCATGAAATTCTAGATACCTAATTTCCTATATAAAATAAGGCATGAAATTCTAGATACGTAATTTCCTAGAATAATCGAGACTATACCTTCAAACGAGCCGTCAATGTATATATAAAGAAACATATCATTATACGGACTCAGATAAACGAACTCAACCCAGTTATACCATATCAAGAAAATTGATTTACGAATTTAAACAAATAAATCCATGCAAATACAAGCAAATAAATCAAACAAATCATCATAGTAGTATCAACGAATTACATAAAACCTGATGCAAATACCCTGTGCTTTCAAGCTTTTGTGTCTGTCGATTTTGCCAGAAAATCGCTTCACCTGGATGATTTGACGAGTGAATTTACTTCTTAAATCCCTCGGAGTCCCCTTACATTTGTTTCTCTTGCAGAAAAAGCGTAGACTGATTTCAAATTTGCTATTAGCACATTTAAACTGAGAGTTTTCATGTGAAACCACGCCCCCTTCACAGCGTGACCAATCTGGATGAAATATACAATTCCCGCCTGAACTAGGCTAAAACAGTGCAGTTCGCCTGACAAACATTGATTACCCAACTGATTCCTGGTAACTTTCAGAAATAACAGTTTTCCATACCGATCAGAAGTTGACACCTATCCTGCTCAGTTTAAACAAACGTAGCCTTAATCAAAAATCGCTAAACTCATGACAGAGACTGTACCAATCCGTGCATTACGGCGATTTAAACTCGTGCCAGCCCCCATAAATCTAATTAATCGTTCGCCTATTTAACTTAATGTTTTCTTGATAAATCGACAGAAATTTGGCCATTTACATATACTATCCACACAAACAAACGCGAATGCATAAAACACACCATACCTACTATCCACACCTACAATCCACACAAACGAACGCAAACGCATAAAACACACTATACTATCCACACAAATGGGAAGAGAAGAAAAAAAACACACCATACCTACCATCCACACAAACGTACGCGAACGCATAAAACACACACTATACTATCCACACAAACGGGAAGAGAAGAAAAAACACACCATAAATACCATTCACACAAACGAACGAGAATGCATAAAACACACCATACCTACTATCCACACAAACGAACGCGAACGTATAAAACACACACTATACTATCCACACATACGGGAAGAGAAGAAAAAAACACACCATACCTACCAACCACACAAACGGACGCGAATGCATAAAACACACCATACCTACTATCCACACAAACGAACAAGAACGCATAATACACACACACACAAACACACACCAGTAAACGAGTGAGTGTTTATAGTCACACTACTCTGCATTCACACAAATTGGCAACTTGAATAGTCTCTCTTTTCTAGAGATCTGGTTAGCCCTGAGAAGGGCTGTTTTTCTAACTTTAGATGCACCTGGCTAATGCTGGCACCTCCCAGGTCTGGCACGACACACGCATCTCCTACTCCAATCCTGCTCCCAATTTAATCTTTCTCTTGGAAGCGCAGAGGGAGGCTGAGTGGCTTCACTACCCCACTCCTCTGTTTGTGGGAGAGTGAACACTTGTTGTTCCCTCTCTCTTCTTCTTCAATGCCACACACGGGGATGAGGTCTCTGCGGCTCCCACTCTTGTCGTTGTCTCTCCAACTCCTACATTGCCTCCTCTTCCCAGTTTTCTGTCTGGGGGACAGCGACTCTTGGTACTGGTGGTACTGGTGGCAGAGGCTGTGGAAGTATTTGTTGTGGAAGTGGTGTTTGTGAAGGCGTTGGTGCCCTCACCTCAGGCTTGACTTCACACACAGGTCTTAGCATGAGGTGAGGCAGGATTCCTCGCTTCTTTTCCTTCTCCTCTTCTTTCTTTTTCTTCTCTTCCTTCTCCCTATCCAAGCTTCTTCTGCAATAGCCTCCATGGCCAGCTCGTTCAGGAGGCGTCTGGCATACTCCAGATGCATATGAAGTTCTAAAAGTTTTGCGAGTCTGCTACCCATTTTCAATGTTGACGAGTCAACTTGGGTAGCTAGACTGACGATTGTGCCGCTTTATATACTTGAAGCACGGAGGTGAAGGTAAACATCCCTGACTGACTGAGAAGAATTAAAGTCGCCTATGCTAAGAGCTTTGCGACTCGTTAATGCTCAATTGTTGAGCTTTTTAATTGGTCGGTGTTTCAGGAACGATGACGCAAAAACACCGCTTTTATGTACGATAGTCGTACTTTTAAATTTTATTAAACATCCCTGACACCAAAATTTACCATCACATTAAACGTGCGGACCTAAAAGAAACACTCACGTTGACTTTTTAACTTACAAACACAGACATGCACTATGAGACAAGACAGAGAAACGATTTTTTTTTTTTTTTTTTTTTTTTTTTGGCTGATAAAAGAAACGAAGTGCTTATAGACACACTTCTATTTTTTAAAACAGAAACACACAATTTTTTTTTTTTTGGCAATTGAATTAGTATGTCTTTTCTACAGTTTGGCAATTGAATTACTATGTATTTTCTACAGTATTGGGGTAGCACTGAAAAGGGCTGTTTTTGTTGAAGGGGAGTGATGGCAATCTTTTTTCAATGTCTAAGATTGCGTCCCCGTCTGGCGGCACACTTTCCAATACGATACGGCCTGCTTCTGCAGAAAGAGAAGGAGAACTCCTTGGTGTCCACACGACAGTCAACAAAACCTCTGTCTGGTTCTTGCTGCTGCTGTTGCTGCTGCTGCTGTTTTTGTTCTATCTGCTTCTGAAGTCTGTACTTCTCTGTCCATTCTTCTTGTTCTTTCTTGAGTTCCTCTCCGAAGACCTCTTCTATCAGGTCTTGGGCTATTGACAACATCCTGACATTCTCCATCTCTTCAGGCTTCGGTATCAGGTTTAGCCTGACACAATGTAAATTCACATAATTTTCGTTCAGCTTGGTTAGTCCTAGCTAAAGACAAAAGATAGCCATAATGGTCACAAAACCATCAGTCTACTTTCTCATCGTTTCTAGAAGAGTTACTATTAAAATAAGTCACTAAATGTTCTAAAGGATATTGAAGACTGTGTTAATGAAGAAATTACACACAATATTGTCCACACACCATGGAATCTATGCCTTGTAATTTCACATTATTGTATCGTGTCGTCTGGGCATTTCTTCTCATAAAGTCGATGATGTCGTCTTCCAAAGCGGGTAATCCATACGAATCAAAATACTCCACACAATCCTCTTGAGGGAAGTAGACGGCGACCCAGTGGGTTCCTGGAAGATGACTGTCGCCCGTGTTGATGACATAAGCTTGATGGTCTTGAGGTTTGCTATAAGGTAGTTCATCTTTAGCGCACACGACAGGATTCCAAGAAGCAGTATACGAACTGTTGTTCAAAAGGTAATAAAGTTCCCAGGTATCCAATTTTTGTTTTGTTGTTTTGTTGTTTTTTTTTTCACAGGTAATGATAAGTCATCAATTCAATTCTGACTTTTTCTTTGAAAAACTCTGTCAAGTAGCTGTTTCTTCGCTTCGTACCGCACTCTGGGCTAAGGGAGATTCAATGCGATAGATTTCCAGAGTAGACAATGGTGGGCAAGAATGATCACGCAAGCCTTTATACCACTCATGCAACACTGCTTCTTCTGAGATGAGACTCCAAGAGTCGTCCAGATACTCGTCCAATTTTTCTTCCTGACTCATCATCAAACATTTATCGTGTTGAATTTGACTGGGATGATCGTTTTGACATCCATAGCAATCTTTCTTACTCAATTCCGTAATTTTATCCGCTAGGTGTTTGGCAAAACAGGACATTAAATGTTGTTCTTGTTCTGGCCATTTGAACGTGACCACTACGTCCTCCTTGTCTTGATCTTGGGGGCCTGCTTTCAAGCTATCCTCCCATTCCATTTCCAAAGATTTTCTACTGTTCAAAGAGGGATAAGAGTCATCCATTGTTTCTAATAGTTTAGAATGACTTTTCTGAAACTGTTGATTTCTATGGTATTATCGAATTCGGCATACAAGATGACGTTCACCGTCTCGGTGAGAGCTTCTGCAAACTGAAGTTCCACACGCAGTTGACCAGATTTTATAGGGTGGAAATGTCCCTCGTCGCTGCTTTGGTCTGGAGTGAAATCAAAGTCCCACAAAGTGTAACCTCCTACATAATATTCGTACGAAATGCCGTGACTGGTGTTGGTTCCTAGTTATCCGGTAGCTTCGTACAGGGACAAGTACGATCTCAAGTAATTCTTCTGGGCAAAGATAGGGTCGAAGGGTCTGGTACACAAGGTCTTGCCATCGCGTCTGACTTCGATCTTGGACACTCTATAGTTTTTAAACTGGAAAGGATTTTGATCGTGGGCTCCGTTGAGGGTTGCATTACTGACGATGCCATCGATTAAACGTTTGGGTAACTGTCCTTGGAACAGATGATCTTCGATCTTGGATCGGAGTTCAGCAGCAATGGTGAACGTTTTCACTTCTACGCGTCGTATCGGATACTTGGCGGTCGTTCTGCTCAATGCGTGACTGATGTCGTTTCCATCTTTAAGTAACACTTCTAAGCGGCTCACATAAAGTCTGGCTTCTTGGATGATGGTTTTGTACTCGTTGGCATGAGCCATGAAATGGAAAGCGGTACTGCTGCGATGTAGTCTCAGGTGAATATCCACTCCGTTGAGCAAATATTTGTCTTGCAACCACATGTCCAAATGCAAACGATCCATCAGTTCTAAACTACGGCCTTGCAGAATTTTCTTTCGACGGTCGTTAAAGCCCACATTGTGAGGATTGTCATCTGCTGTCAGGGCTGTGTCGATACATGTGTCCCCACCTGAGATGTCAGGTTTCCATACCACACAAACATCCAGATGAGTGTTCTTGGCCTCTTTTCCCTACGTCAAGAGATTTTCTAGGTACGTTAGGTAAGGGTAAGTATCCATGCTACTGCTGACCAGTTTGTTATTCCAGTACAAATCCACTTTGAGGAACAAGGAATGCTTGAAATTGTTGACTGGAGCTACTCCGGCATCGGCTCCCGGATTAGTGTTGTCCGTTTTGATCACTTTCAGTTTCACGTACAAGTAACTGCTATTCAGATCGATGTAATCTTCGGGTAGTCATTTGATTTCAAATTCGATGGGAGCTGAATCCGTCAAAGAGGAGACGGGATGAAATTCGACCCATTGAGATTCTTGCATCGTCATCATGGTGGGTGGCATGGCAAACATATCCAGTTCCGACTTGGAAAAAGCACAAGACTCTCGGTGCATCATTTTCTCTGATTTAATAATCAAAAACGTCTAACTCTCGGACGGGTTTTCTTTTCTTAGTCTTTCTAGCTCTGGGGTGTGAAGTCTTCTGAAGGGGTATTTTCGTCGTCTCTTTCTGCCTTGTCCTTGCTGTAGCGTCAGGGAAGCAGAAATGCCTGACTCGGCATTGCCCAGGGCATTTACAGGAGTTTCTCGCCGACCCAAAAGGTCTTTGCCCGCTTGATGCAAGACATTTTTGCCTGCTCTCAAGAAAGCTTCTTTGGGGTTTTGTTTGTCAATGATGACATTTTGGAGAAATTCTTTACCTTGCGTCAACTCGGCAGCTTTCAAGGCGTGAAATCCCCGTGTCACCATCGGTTTTAAAACATCTGCCACCGATCGAAAGGCTAATTTTAGCATATCTCCTAAACCATGTCCTCGCTGTCGAGTGACTCCTTGGTACACAGGATACTTGACTGACAAAGGGTTAGAGTAATCGTTTTCGAAAATGGAGTTTCACTGTGACTTTCCCTTTGGTGAATGGAATATTTTGTCCCAGATCTCCTTTTATAGTAATGTTGACAGTGTCGAAATACGACTTACTGACGGGTAAATAGTGAGGATTCTCGGGTAAATAGTACAAATTCTCGGTGAACGTGATAGGTGTTTCTACCTTCCTCGTCAGCGTTCGTGGCAGAATCCACTTTGAAAGGAATGACACGCAGTAACGGTACGGAGTGTGTCCCACCACGTTGTAGTCCGCCACATCGGAGTACACAAAGATCAAATTCAGTCCTTGGTTCATTTCTACAGGGAATCGAAAATATTTCGCAAAATCCGAGTTACCGGTCACGGCTGGTATTTCGTTTGTAATTTTAATCATCTTGGGTCTCCACCCAAAATGTCATACAATTCAGGACAAAATGTAATGGCCAATACTTTGCCCTCAGAAAATTTGATCAGTATTCGATGAGCTATTTTGTGGTATTCGATCGTGACACTTTTTCTGGTTTTCTCCAAGACTTTACCAAACATGGCATTGAACCTGTCAGCAATGGCGTTCACCAAATGTTGACTACTAAATAAAAGCCTGGGGAAATTTGCAACCGATAAATGGTCCGTTTAGTTTTGGGGTCTTGTGATTTCATAGAGTCACCTACACCGCTGCGTTCATCCAAGTGTTGTTGCACTTGCTTGTCATGAACTTCCACCGTAAAAGTGTTTTGATTTTCGACGATGTTTTTGATTTGTGTAGTGTGAATCATTTCCACTCAAGCCACTTTCCAATGGGCTTCGTGATCCAATTGGATGGCCTGAGGTAATTTGACTGTATAACAGCATAAGGTGTTATTGGGAAACACCTCCATGGAACTGTCACTGGGAAACGTTAAGTAAAATTGGTTGTTCATGATTCCACAGTTCTAGTGTCCGAGGAGTCACTGGAAGTCAGAGGAGTGTTTAAAAGAGGATGGTTTGGGTGACTGTTGGAAAGAGGACTAACGTTGGACGCAAGACTCCCGTTGTTGTTGTTCCCGTTAGAGGAATATTTCAGAGACGGATTGGAAAGAAGGTAACCGATGCAACTGCTGAGTAAAATGGTCGACAATTGTTTGTCTCCTTGTTGCAAACTCAAATTGGCAATGGCAGCACTGATGACACAATACACCACAAAAATCTGGCAGAAAAAGACGATTTGCGTTTTAGGCACACGTTCTCCACACCACACACACAAAGGATGCTTTTCTATATCTTGCAGAGAAGAACTGGGGGAAGCAGTGGTTACTGCGGTAGCTGAGGCTGTTTTGAACTGCATGATGGTCACTTCTTTTTATAATCGATGATTTGCGAAGCGTCGATCCAAGAGTCAAAAATCGGCGGATATCCTTTCCAATGTACTTTGACTTCTTTGACACGACGTTTTCCCACTTTTCGGGTTCTTCGATCGAGAATGCTTTCGATCTCGTACACGTCGTCTTCATTTTTGGTCACACGTTGTAACTCGGGCAAGTAAAACGTTCCTTTTAACACTTCCCCGTTCATGCCTTCCAATTTACAGACGGGAGGATGACGGCCACGCACACATTCGGTGACACGAAACAATTCGGTGGTCCAGTTGGGTAAGTAACCTTTGTCGAAAGTGCGTTTGGTTTTGCCAATGCGCACCCAATCTCCTGCTGCCAACACTCCACCTTTCTTGGGGACAGTCACTGTCGGGGACGTGCCAAACAGGCTCTCGAAAATTGTACGATATTATTTTGAATTGTTAAAGTGGACATTGTGTAATTTTACTTTTAACACCAGCAAACCATCATTTCACCATATAAAAATAACAATTCTGACAAGCACGATAAAATGTCCAATCACCGCTGTCTAATTCAACAGATACAATTTCAAAACTCAACATACAAAATGGAACTTTCAGCACAATCAATGCGATTCAACATGTTTAATTGAAACTCTCGACATATGACATTAAAACTTCAATAACCGCCGCGTAATTCAGAAGATGCAATCTAATAACTCGA
Source organism: Megalonaias nervosa (assembly GCA_016617855.1). Classification (NCBI taxonomy): domain Eukaryota; kingdom Metazoa; phylum Mollusca; class Bivalvia; order Unionida; family Unionidae; genus Megalonaias; species Megalonaias nervosa. Next base: position 63,780 of record JAECUM010024467.1, read on the forward strand.
CATTGAACATCGACTTTTCAACCAGCGCTGTGTAATTCAACAGATGAAATCTAAATACTCAACATATGAAATGGAACTTTGAACATAAGCTCTTTGAAACAATACGTAAATTAGGAATTCTCGACGTATGACATTGAAATTTCATCCACCGCTTTGTAATTCAAACGATACAATCTAAAACCTCGACGTAGAAAATATAACTTTCAACCACTACTGTTTAATTCAACAGAAACAATCTAAAATCTCGACCTAGATAACGGAACTTTAAGTACAAGAATTTTTGATACAACACGTGCAATTGGAATTCTGGACATATGACAATACATTTTCAACGACAACGTTTTGATTGGACCAGATTTTGTCCGCTACGGCGCCTCGTGTCTTTTCACAGTTTGCGCGGAATAGGCCAACATATCGTGAGTCATGCAAACACAGGAGTAGTATCCCGTGTATCCAAAATTAGTATTATTTTAAACAGAATGTTCTGGTGACAGTTGCCACATTTCAAATGGTATGCATTGCAGTATTATATTTTCGTCAATGTGCTTTTGCCAACGCGTAGAAAAGCCCGACTGCGGCGTATATATATATATATATATATATATATATATATATATATATATATATATATATATATATATATAGTACTCCAAGGGCGTAAGTTCGCAAATATAAGTCGATGCATGATACAGTTAAGGATATAAATAAAATTTGACTACAAGCGCCAGATAGTAGATTTATATAACTGATTATCATATCATAGCCATATTATGTCGGTTTAGACTTTAGAGGATGAATGTTTCTATAATGAACGCGAACTTTAAGATTATTTTGTAGTAATTTATATTTCATTCGATTAAACGATATAAACTGTGTATTCTCTTTCCGTCTTAAAATTATCGTCTCTCTTTGCAACAACAACAACAAAAATGGTAAAAATAAAAGTATTGGCAATTTATGCCGGGACCGCGCGATAACCAGCTATTAGATATGTCCAGTACGACGGGCAACCAGTTATTAGATATGTCCAGCACGACGGGCAATAACCATTAGTTCATGGAAGGGGCTCAGAAATTTGCGAATGCACTTACATTGTTTAAATTTTGAATGAATTTATCGTTTTCCAGAAATATTTATATCAATTTTCTTGCAGATCTGCTTAAAAAAGCTTGTGATTTAAGATTAACTTGGGATTTGAACTTAACTTCTTCAGTTGTATACATATTTGACGTTCTAAAACTTAATCAGTGCTTTCTAGCAAACACACATAAAGATTAAATTTGTATACCATTGATAAGATGGAAACAGAAAGATAAACAGTCAGAGAACGCGGTCATTGCAAATCATTCTACTTGAGTGTGTGTGTGTGTGTGTGTGTGTGTGTGTGTGTGTGTGTGTGTGTTAGTGGGGATTAAAATGATGAGAAATTATCATTTTAAACATGAAAGATATAAAACAGAACAAACAACACTTGTGCTTTCTCTCTTCTATTCTTTCATAATGATATATAAATTTTTTGTGATCAGTCCCATTTACTAATGGTTCAAGTGTCAAGTATCACATATAATCTTTTTTCTTATTTTGTTACATTGATTTGGTTACCAAATCTGGCACTTTCTTTAAACAACAACCCCCCCCCCCCATTTGTATTTGGTCTGACATGTTTGGTCACAGTAGGTGGTACATCCAGCTCTTGATTTCAATACAGTTGTAAGGTCGGTGTTCAGCAATCAACTGTTTGAGTTTGGGTTTCAAAATATGTAGTAATATAAATTCTTACTGATGCGTTTGATCTTTTATAGCCTAATAATTAGCTATTTGTGCTCTGACATGTTCCGTATAATAAGTATTAGTTTCCATTTTCTTTCCAAATATGAAATGTTTATCCATTTCTGGGGAAAACTTGCTAGCTGGTGGGTTCTTTCCGTACACCTCGGCAACAATCCTGAGATAGTGCGAGGCGTTACCGCAACACAAGCCAACATACTGAATACCGATGTTCTTGCATTCTTCCGCGAATTGCTGGATTTCCCAGCGGCTACATAGACAGGCCGGCAAGTCAACAGGGAAAGCCTTCCTCTCTGAAAAAGTAAAACGAAAAAATAAATAATTAAAATAGTTAAATAAATAAGTAAATAAATCCCACAGCTGCTGCACGAGTCAGTTTTTTTAAGAACAGCTGGAAGAAAAACAAACAACAAACTGAATTTATGTCCCAACATCCTACGTGCCATTCCAAGATACACTCACGCTGTATGTCTGGTCTCAATAAGTATAATGAAACACACAGAAGGACGGATATATGGAACCGCCCGCTTGTCTAAATGTGGGTTTAATAAGCAGATTTCAGGCGTGTAACATCAATGTTGTTGTAACATCAATGTTGTTGTAACATCAATGTTGTACGCACTGGCAAGGACTATATACTTCGAAAACGGACTTTACTTTTGCATGCAAAACATGCATTCATGCACTGGACGCAAGAATAATCATAATGAGGAGGCCCCTGAACTTTAACCGGCGTATTTACTTGAACATTGTGTGCATGTAATCGAACATAGCATTGGATAATTTCTTTCAATAAACTTTGGTTTATCACAAAACGTATGAAAGATTATCAAACAAAATTAACAATTTTATTCATGACATTCGGTAAGAGAAAAATAAATTACTTTAGCGATAAACCCATTACTAAATTAAACATAGTATACAAATACTTCAGTTCAGATCAATTTCACGACAACAAGCAGTTGTGAAGGAATTATTGCAAAAGACAGACATAATTCGTTTGCAGTCTTCACCCTGTTTTATAATGTAGGATTTTTCCCTATGAATAATCAAATACCGGTATATAGGTATCAGTTATGATATACATATCAAATTACCATGAAGTTAAAAGAAAACAACAGAGAAGAACAAATTTACATCCGTACAATTTAAATTATGCACTGAAAAGCGTTTAGTATAACAAATTAATTGAAAACGTCAAAGAAAAAACATAAGATATAATTATACTTGGATTGAAACAGTCTGTCAACGAAAAAGCACAAACCGGCTGAACGGTTCAGATTATCCTACTTGTGTTTCACTTAAAAGTCTTACCAGTGCCTGGAATGGTTAAGGAAAAGAATGTCGGTTCCTTCTCTGAGGTTCGATAGGGCACCGGAAGGGCAGCAATCGGACCCTGTTTGGAAAAGAAGTTACATAGATGAAAATATTGATGTGAAATATCATTAATTTCAGATATAGATAATATTATGGAATACCATTCTCTCTCTCTCTCTCTCTCTCTCTCTCTCTCTCTCTCTCTCTCTCTCTCTCTCCGGTGGCCTAGTAGTTAGAGCGTCCACCTCTGATGCGAGAGGTCACGGGTTGGAGCCCCGGCCGAGTCATACAAAAGACTTACAAAAATAGTACTAACAGCTGCCCCGCTCGGCGCTCAGCATTAAGAGGTTAGTGCTAGGACTGGTCAGCCTGACTGTAATGTGTCGAATTTTGAAGAAGTACTGGATCCTAAAGTTGAATAAATTGTGCATTAAAATTTTACCATAGCCAAGCCAGAAAAGTCTTTGAGAAAGTTCACATTGATATTTCCCTTGTTTCATCTGTGAAACATAAAAGGGCCTACGTTTAAGCTTCAGTGGATTTGACCCAGTCATCGTTACGGTATATTGGCAGAGAGTACATTAGAACTACGACCGTATCTGTTTGTAAAGGACTGCATGTCAAATAAATGATCTTCAAAGTAAAGCTTATTGCAACATATTCTAGGCTGTCAAAAACTGATGAAAGACATGATTATTTTGGGAACAATTTAGGAACAGTTACTTTCGATTGGTCAGTTAAATTTAAGGCTTACACTTTGGAAGTAATTTAAGGTAGCGACTTGGCTCAGAATTCTTTAGTCCAATTTTGTTTGCGAGAAGTCGAATTTGAGACTTCGGTGGAAAAACCTGAGAATAGAGTTTTCTCTCGTTAACAAGTAGAGAGGCCAGTCTTGAAAGGAAAGGACAGGCTATAGTGCTAGGACGCACGGTTTGTGTGGAAAGAAACAGCATTAAGGTACGCAAGTTTAATTTCCATGTAGTTTTCTATTTTGTTTGTTTGGTTTTATGCAAATGTGTTTGATATGCTTATGATCCATGCATGTATGGTGTATTCATTTCCACAGGACTCTGTTGATATGTTAGAGTGTTATGCAATTTATTTCTTTAATTTAACAATTAGTTCATTGATAGAATTGACGGATTTGTGATGTAATCCAAATATTCAATGTGTAGAATTTCTTATGGCTATATGAATTAATTTCCTTTGTCTGTAGGATGATACTGGTTATCGTGAGTTAATGATAATTGCATATTTATATATGATTTTGTAATGCTGAAATGATCTTGCAGGTTATTGGTTTCTGTAAGCTAGAATTTAGTGAATCTTATGCAATAGTAATCGAGCATTTATCTTATTGAGCGGAATTGATTAGCCAGCTGTAAGAAGACGTATAATAATGTATGGTGATATATGCGGCAATTGCAGCTTGGAACAGGGACGATGAACTGTTTAATTAAGGTCAGCCTTGGTATATTGCAATGGTCATTTGTAACTATAGATAACGATTGTACCTTACCTTAAATACAGTATATTTGTAAGGACCGTTAATCGTTATGGTCACATTATGTCAGAATTTATGCAGTGTGGATAGCTATTTACGTTTCTGAATAACGGAAGTGAGAGATTTTATATATACGGATAGGTGGTGAAACATATACAGCTTTAGTCGTAATCTTGTCATTTAAGGGAACAGTTTCTATATCCTCCCCGAGAAACCCGATGAGGACAGTCCAAGAGGGAAGTCCGCAGATAGAGAGTTCAGAATAGAAGGGTCAAGAGGAAGAACCAAGCATACACGCTAGACGTGGAATACACAAAGTCAAGAGAGAACGACGCTACGTGATGCAAGTCAGGCGTGGACATTGTACTCTTTTCACCACTCGTTACCATGATGAACGAATCCGTAAATTGAACACTGCTATTAAATTCCATTAATGTACATCAGTTGGATTGTAATTGCAATTTTAGCTTATGTATTATGTCACAGAATAAGGCCAGAAATAACTTGGTTTTGCCTTAGATCTATTCTTCACCTTTATTCGTTGTGCAGGCGTACAACGTTACCTGGGGTGAGTCATTGTTTCTCCAGGTGAGCGACTCTGAAACTACATGCGACGAGAGTCACGAAAGGCATGGTATACATGAGTATTTTACCCTGACTATTATTCACTCTCCTATGGATTTAAGGTTGATTCTATTTCAAACTGACACATTGGTCATTTGGATCTTGTCGAGAAGTGTACGTTCTCCATTTTTGTCTACAGCCATAGGGCTGTGTATGTGGATGCATAGCGGTGGAGCTGTGTATGTGGATGCATAGCGGTGTAGCTGTGTGTGGATGCATAGATGTATAGCTGTGTAGCTGTGCGTATGTGTATGCAGATACACCAGACTGACGGTCTGGCTGTCTGTATGTCTGTATGGGGTGGAATCAAGTCCATGCAAGGAAGGAACTGCATGATGTATAAACTTGTGCGCATGGTGGATCCGTGAAGGGTGGATGGAGCCAAAACAAGTGAACCGACCCAGGAATTCCGGAGAACTGTGTGGTTTTGACAAATGGGCTCATAAACCAAGTCAAATGGTTTCGGATGCAAGTTTTTACAAATAGTTATCGTATGACTGAGTCACGAGTCATTGTTTGGTGCAATTGTTGTATTGTTTAACATTGAAGTATTTGTTTCAATTGATGATGTTTTAATTGAATACAATTGAGTTATGTTATCATCACATGAGATTATTTGAGTCTCGTTTACATTCCAGGAGATTATGTGAATCTCAATTTCATTTACATTACATGAGATTATGTGAATCTCAATTTCATTTACATTACATGAGATTATGTGAATCTCAATCTCAGTTACATTACGTGAGATTATGTGAATCTCTCTTTCATTTTGAATATTTGCATTTCACTTATGTTTTTCATTGGGAATGTGTGAGTAATTGAATGAGTCATGTGTCTGGAGCGTGAAAGAATCACTATATATATATATATATATATATATATATATATTTTTTTTTATCAATTCATTTCATAAACCTACATCATTCATCACATTGTGTTTGTGTTGTTCATTTAGTCCAAGAAGAAAAGCCCACTCGGTTTCAATTCTGTTACATATTAATTAATTAAATTTATTTTGATTTATTGTTTAAGGGTACTCGTATTTGTTTATTTCTTCTCAATAGTCTTGCTTAGTTCTGTCAATATTCTATCTATCTACTCACACTGGGCAATAACATCGAGGGAGGTCATCCCCTAGATAACGATCGCCAAATCAATTAACGGAGGGGCACACACACAACACGCAC
>JAECUM010024467.1:70280-83801 GCA_016617855.1 Megalonaias nervosa
GGGTCTATCGTCCGGGATGTTTTAAACAAGTGAGTGACAAAGCTGACTGGGCAGATATTGAATAGAAATAGAGTACCATAGCAGTGATAAATTTGTTTATTATTTAAGCAAGGAATTACGAGTGCGAATCGAGTCAATATATATGCATTTTGTAATTTATGCATGCCATTGTTGATATTTTCTTTAATGTTTGTTATGACATTGTAAGAAATTAAGATTCTGTGCCTGAACTGCTCGATAGTGTGGTCGTTGTCTGAATTCAGGTTTATTCAGAAGAAAAATTGCCTTTAGTTACTCTTGTGAGAAGAGATAATTAAAGAAGTCCCGGGGGAGTAATTGCACATTTGGTGCGAGTAAGCTGAATTTGGGGGAAAAATTCAGAGTTTTGTACTGCCAAAAGCTGTTTGGTTGTTTGAGTGATTTAAGTAAGTCTGTAGGTAAAGACTTAACTAGATAAGAATACGATAAGTATTCTTAGGGAAGCTGTTTCCTATAAGGCAGTAAGAAGTTAGTAAATACTTGTGCTAAGTAAATTGGTTAATGATACAGTCGAGTAGACTAGGATGGCAACTGATAGGCAGTTAGTCAGAGAGTTTAAATCTATTTATAAAGACGAATTAGGTTGTGAAGGGACACAATTAGCGGAATTTTTAGAGTGGAGTCTCAAGGAATACAGAGAACAGCAGGCGGCAGGGAAAGAAAGAAAGAGACATGCCAAGGAAAAAGAAAAAAAAAAAAAAGAATTAGACAAGAACGGGAAAAAGAAAGAGATATCGAGTTAGCCAGATTGCAAGCCGAGGAAAGGGCCAGGGAAAGAGAACATGCGTTAGCCATGGAGAGACTAAGGATCGAAGCGGAATCTAGGAGGGGCGATGAACTGAATAAAAGATCAGAGGATAGACGTATCGTCCAGATAACCATGCCGACGTTTAACGACAAGGACGAAATCATCGATAACTTTTTAACGCAGTTTGAAAAGTTAGCTTTAATCCATCATATACCCAAAGACCAGTGGGCCATTATAATCTCTCCATTTTTGCAAGGAGCTGCCAAGGATGTCTACCATAATATGGCACCCACTGAAGTAGATGACTACGACGCTCTCAAGAAAGCGCTGTTACTGCATTACGAGTTGTCGGCTGAAAGTTTTCGCAAACTTTTCAGAGAGTCGTCTAAACGAACCACGGAGACACACGCACAATTTCATACTCGTGTGCGCGTGCTTTTCGATAAATGGATTAAAATGACAGCTGCCGCGCTTACTTATGAAGGCATACGGGAAGAGATCTTGAATAAACATGTCTTCAGTACGTATCGGAAAGACCTGATCGTATTTGTGGCGGAGCGTGATTTCACAACCTTAGAAGATATCAGTGTGATGGCTGACCGATATGAGAGTGTACACTCTCGTCCGACCACCTAGAGTGGCAGGGATCGAACCAGCGTCACCGCTTTAGAAGAGCTAACGGTTTGACACTTCATAGGCGGAATGGTCAAAATGGTGGGAAGCTAGGGGCTGATAATCCCAGCCGTGACCAGTTCCGTGGCTCAGGAAAATCCCAAGGGGTAGATAAAGGTACCCCTGGTAAGAAAGATGAAGTTGTGTGCTACGGTTGCAACAAACTCGGCCATATTCTCAAGAACTGCACGAAATATCGTCCCTCGATAAATGTAGTGACACCAGACAATGGTAGGAAGTGCAAACCAGTAGAATGGTCGAATACAGTAACAGCTACGGTAAATGAAGAGAAGGCTACTGTGTTGTATGACACCGGCTGTAGTTATCCAGCTTTGGTGGATAGCAAATTTGTCAAACCTGCTGATTATACAGATGAGACAGTGGAAGTTGAATTTGCTAATAGGAGTAAAGATTACCTTCCAGTTGTTTACATCGATCTTGATTTGCCGTATGTGAAAGGACGAATTCAAGCAGCGTGCTTATCAGGGTTGTCGCATGACGTAATTTTAGGATGTAGGCATGTGTTGCCACAGCCTAATCCTATGACGTGTACACCCGTACACGTGGGGTCCGTAGAGACGAGGTCTATGAAGCGAAGGTCAGGGTCGAAGCCGCTGAACCCCTCGACATCGCCCATAGCTAATTTGCTACCTGGTGAATTAAGGAGACTTCAAGAGGAAGATTCTACCCTTAACAGGATACGGGGGTATACAAAGGAGAAGTCCGTGCGGAACTTACCTGACGGTGAGGTAGAGTTCGCGCTGAAACAGGGTATCTTGTATTGATACGCCCGGAAAGGTTCCGAGAAGTATAAGCAAGTAATTGTACCTCGGTCTAAGAGAGAAGAAGTGCTTAGGCTAGCACATGAGAGTCTACTCGGTAGTCATCTGGGTGTGGCAAAGGCGAGAGATAGGTTAGTGAGGTAGTTCTACTGGTCAGGTGTGTATGGTGATGTAAGGAGGTTTTGTCTGTCGTGTGACAAGTGTCAGCGGGTGGCACCTAAGATATCACATCGCCCAGTGCCATTAAGGAACCACCCCTCTGATTGATGAGCCTTTCTCAAGGGTTGCTATGGATTTGATAGGTCCAATAAAGCTTGCGTCAGAAAGTGGTAATCGTTATGTGTTAACGATTGTTGATAATGCTACCCAATACCCGGAGACCATTGCGTTGAAAAACACTGATTCAATTATGGTGGCTGAAGCTTTGTTAGGAGTTTGGTCTAGGGTTGGTGTTCCTGAAGAGATACTAACTGACCAAGGGACGCAGTTTGTTAGCCAGGTGATGGAAGAAGTGAACCGGTTACTTTCCATTAGGCACCTGACTACTACCCCGTATCACCCGCAGTGCAATGGTCTAGTAGAGCGTTTCAATGGGACGTTGAAGCAAGCTCTGAAGAAGTTGTGCGAAAGTCAACCCAAGGACTGGGATTGATACCTTCCCGCGATACTTTTCGCGTACCGCGAGATACCCCCAAGCTAGTCTAGGATTTTCACCTTTTGAGCTAGTCTATGGGAGGACAGTGAGAGGACCCATGGCTGTATTGAAACAGTTATGGACGGATGAGAAGGCATCCGAGGTAGTACGAACAACGTATCAATATGTTATTGATCTCCGTAACAAGCTGGAGGAAGTTTGCAACTTGGCCCAGACGAATCTCCGTGACGCACGGGGACGTCAAGCCCAGTTCAACGACAAGAGGGCGAAAGAACGGAAGTTTGAAGTTGGTGACAATGTGTTGTTATAGTTACCGTTGGAGCACAACAAACTCCAAGTATCCTGGAGAGGACCGTTCGTTGTAACGGAAAAGAAGGGTGGACAGAACTATCGTATCAAGGTGGGAGATAAAGAGAAGTTGTACTACGTTAACCTTCTTAAACGCTATCGTGAAAGAGAGACACCTACTGAGTTCGTGGTTCTACAGTTGTGACTGAGGAACCCGAGGACAACGGAGTTGTGGTGGAAGTACTTTCTAGTTCTCCTTTGACGAGGTATGAAACCTACGTCGACGTCGTCCTTGACGTAACGTTAACGTCAGAACAACATGAAGACGTGGAGGAGATACTTCACGACTACTCAAATGTCACATGGGATTTCGGAGACTGGCTTATCTAGGACACACCCTCAGTGGAAATACTTTGACCCCTGACAGTACTAAAGTCGACCAGCTTCGGAACGCCGCACGTCCAACTACAAAAACGGAAGTGCGATCTTTTTTAGGACTTGCAGGTTATTATCGTAAGTATGTTGCAAATTTCAGCGCTATTGCTAGTCCGTTGACTGACTTAACAAGGAAGAAGGCTCCGACGAAAGTTATTTGGACAGACGCTTGTGAAAGGGCATTTCAGACATTGAAGGATAGGTTGACGTCAGACGCTGTAGTGAGACTACCGGACGTGACAAAGGACTTCGTCTTACGTACAGACGCTTCTGACAGTGGTCTTGGTGCAGTTTTACTGCAGGAACATGATGGGAACTTATTCCCGGTTGCATATGGTAGTAGAAAGTTACTGCCTGCTGAGAGTAATTATTCAGTTGCCGAAAAGGAATGCTTAGCAATTATCTTTGGAATCTCCAAATTCTAGCGCTATCTGTATTTGCGACAGTTATTCTGGAAACTGACCACCAAGCGCTTGCTTATTTGGCCCAAGCTAAATTGTCGAATGGTCGTTTAATGAGATGGTCATTATTTCTTCAGCAATATCAAATTCAATTGCGTTACATTAAAGGAAGTGTCAATGTAGGAGCAAATTGTCTGAGTAGATTAGTTGATTCTGAGGTGAAGAGGTCGCTTCAGGACATGTAAACAATGACTTGGAATGCAACTTCAAAATTCGGAGAGCAAAATCCCAGATTTTGCTCTTAAAGAGGGGCCTGTGTAATATGTCAAATTTTGAAGAAGTACTGGATCCTAAAGTTGAATAAATTGTGCATTAAAATTTCATGATAGTCAAGCCAGAAAAGTCTTTGAGAAAGTTCACTTCGATATTTCCCTTGTTTCATCTGTGAAACATAAAAGGGTCTACGTTTAAGCTTCGGTGGAATTGACCCAGTCAACGTAATGGTATATTGGCAAAGAGTACATTAGAACTATGACCGTATCTGTTTGTAAAGGACCGCATGTCAAATAATTGATCTTCAAAGTAAAGCTTATTGCAGTATATTCTAGGCTGTCAAAAACTGATGAAAGACATGATTATTTTGGGAAAAATTTAGGAACAGTTGCTTTCGATTGGTCAGTTAAATTTAAGGCTTACACTTTGGAAGTAATAAAAGGTAGCGACTTGGCTCAGAATTCTTTAGTCCAATTTTGCTTGCGAGAAGTCGAATTTGAGACTTCGGTGGAAAAACCTGAGAATAGAGTTTTCTCTCGTTAACAAGTAGAGAGGCCAGTCTTGAAAGGAAAGGACAGGCTATAGTGCTAGGACGCACGGTTTGTGTGGAAAGAAACAGCATTAAGGTACGCAAGTTTAATTCCATGTAGTTTTCTATTTTGTTTGTTTGGTTTTATGCAAATGTGTTTGATATGCTTATGATCCATGCATGTATCGTGTATTCAATTCCACAGGACTCTGTTGATATGTTAGGGTGTTATGCAATTTATTTCTTTAATTTAACAATTAGTTCATTGATAGAATTGACGGATTTGTAATGTAATTCAAATATTCAACGTGTAGAATTTCTTATGGTTATATGAATCAATTTCCTTTCTCTGTAGGATGATACAGTTTATCGTGAGTTAATGATAATTGCATATTTATATATGATTTTGTAATGCTGAAATGATCATGCAGGTTTTTGGTTTCTGTAAGCTAGAATTTAGTGAATCTTGTGCAATAGTAATCGAGCATTTATCTTATTGAGCGGAATTGACTAGCCAGCTGTAAGAAGACGTATAGTAATGTATGGTGATATATACGGCAATTGCAGCGTGGAACAGGGACGATGAACTGTTTAATTAAGGTCAGCCTTGGTATATTGCAATGGTCATTTGTAACTATAGATAACGATTGTACCTTACCTTAAATACAGTATATTTGTAAGGACCGTTAATCGTTATGGTCACATTATGTCAGAATTTATGCAGTGTGGATAGCTATTTACGTTTCTGAATAACGGAAGTGAGAGATTTTATATATACGGATAGGTGGTGAAACATATACAGCTTTAGTCGTAATCTTGTCATTTAAGGGAACAGTTTTCTATATCCTCCCCGAGAAACCCGATGAGGACAGTCCAAGAGGGAAGTCCGCAGATAGAGAGTTCAGATTAGAAGGGTCAAGAGGAAGAACCAAGCGTACACGCTAGACGTGGAATACACAAAGTCAAGAGAGAACGACGCTAAGTGATGCAAGTCAGGCGTGGACATTGTACTCTTTTCACTACTCGTTACTATGATGAACGAATCCGTAAATTGAACACTGCTATTAAATTCCATTAATGTAAATCAGTTGGATTGTAATTGCAATTTTAGCTTATGTATTAATTAATTAAATTTATTTTGATTTATTGTTTAAGGGTACTCGTATTTGTTTATTTCTTCTCAATAGTCTTGCTTAGTTCTCTATCAATATTCTATCTATTTACTCACACTGGGCAATAACATCGAGGGAGGTCATCCCCTAGATAACGATCGCCAAATCAATTAACGGAGGGGCACACACACAACACGCACATCTCACGTTCACGTTCCTCTTCCCCCCACCCCACCCCACCACACTGTTACACTACCGTCAGGATAATGTGACTGGGTGGGGCATCATGGTACATGTCTGCGGCATGACGCCCAGTGATAGACATCATTGTAAACTGCCACAGCAGCAGAGAGGGTGAACTGACCATTTTGAAAGAGACCTTATTTATGAAAACTAAAGGATCCTACAAAGACTGAAAATAAAGTCAATAACGTCAAACCGAATCCGTTAACCGAGCACATTTCATTGTCGCGGCCGCAATTATTGCGGAGACCGCGTTAACGAAATCTTGTGGGTTAGTTTGTTTTTGTTACTCGTTGTTTGACGTGTATTTTCCAAATTTTTATGCGACTCGTTTACGTCTAGGTCACGTACGTGTGGTCGTTTCACCATCTCTGCTGCTGCCTTGATAAAATCAAGGACCAAATATTTTATCAAGTCCATTACGATATCTCGACCTAGGATCATGTAAATTTATTGTTATAAAACCAAACGGGGTAGCTTGTGCTTTTGAAAAAAAGTTTTTGAACTTAATCATATCCATGTCCCCTGAACACCAAGTATAATAAATATTTTTCAGCGTATGGTTATCATCTCCGTTAAACACAACTAAAATATTGCAGTTTTCTCTGATTACTTTAGGTATTTGCGTATATCTATGAGTAACATAAATCACGTCTATGTTTTTATGTCTACCTCGAGAAAATATCCGAGCTGGATTTGATTGTTTGTCCAGCATAATATCAACCTACACTGCTAAATTATTAATAAGTCCATCAAGGTCATCTACAGATGGCGCTTCATCAATACTGGTAATTAAATCAATAATATCATTACCGTCTTCATCCCCGTGACGAGTCACGGACTTTGCATTTTCATTAAAATCTTTAAGTACTTCATAGCATCGTTGACCATCTATTGATGGTGCCACTAAATATAACTTATTCCACTTGAGCCATCTCATGATCAGATTAAGCAATAATTGCGTCTTACCACTTCCAGATGGCCGAATTATTATCATCCTGATAGAATTCGGTAGCGCTGGGTGATGTTTGACTGGCTCTTGTTTTCGTGTCGCTGAGAAGTCAGTTATATCCATAATAATAAATAATATGGATCTATATTGTGTTCGATGCAAGGCACCCACCCTCACCGTGGGTGGGACCAGTGGATTAACAACAATAATAACAGAAAATAAAAAACGCTTACTGACAGGCAAGTGTGAAAATTGTGGTACAAACAAATACAGGTTTATCTCCCGTGATAAAATCACGGACAAGTCTACGAAAACAGGTAGTAATATCGCCACTTCGTTGGGAAAATTACCAGGGGCTCCGTGGGCGAAGCATCCCGGAGAAAAACAATTACCCGGATACAATTATTGTGGTCCTGGAACTCGACTTGATATCCGACTTGACGAACGAGATCAACCAAGACCAGAAGAGCATCCAATAAATGCGATTGATCAAGCGTGTCATGTACATGATGTCGCGTATAAAAGCAAGGATTTACAACAACGGCATCTCGCAGATGTGAAGTTGATTCATGCGTTAAATTCTATGAAAGATAAATCTCTCAGAGAAAAACTTGCTAGTTTTCTAGTGAAATCTGCTATGAAGGGTAAACTAATGTTAGGGGCTGGTAATTAATTATACAACTATTATAATGGAATCTGTTTATTATAGCCCAAGAGGATACTGGAGAGGCAGAGCAGCGATTAGTAAACTTACTGAACCAGCAAAAGTCTCACGTGCTGTTGCTGCAGCGTGGTTAGCACGACAGGCAATATGGCAAATCTATCTAAGTCCATGTAAAAAAAATTCAGTATGCACATTTTGATGTCAGCGCTCCCAATTAGGTTCATCAAGCAGATATTTTGTTTTTACAACACGATACTATTAAAACACGTGGACGTCAATCACGCACATACAAATACGCATTAACTGTCGTTGACGTAGAAAGTAGATATAAAGAAGCAGAACCATTATCAACTAAAACAGCATCTGAAGTTGCATCTGCGTTTGAACGAATTTATCAACGAGGACCTTTGCGATGGCCACATTTGCTACAAGTTGATCCTGGCAAAGAATTTCTTGCTACAGTATCATCGCTGATGAAGCAACATAATGTCAAAATCAGACGAGGACACATCGCAATTCATCGTGATCAGGCAATAGTTGAACGATTTAATCGAACACTCGCTGAGCGGTTATTTGGATATCAGTATGCGCAGGAAATAATTTAAAATGACAAGAGATCTCGTGAATGGGTTGCAAGATTACCAAGTGTTATAGCTGTGTTAAATAATGAAATTACTCGTTCAATGTCTATGCAACCAATTAATGCGATTACAAAGAAACATAGCAATGCAACGACGCGATTCTTTTTCTCAACCAGTACTGGGTAATGTAACTTTAAGATATTTATATGAAACTGGTGAACATGAAGGGGGTAAAAAAAGAGCAACTGATCCTATCTGGAGTGTGACTACACATAAAAGTTCTAGCGTGGTTAGATCTACGGGTAGATCTGCAATCTACAGACTAGATTCAACTGCTCCCCAGCGTGGATTTGTACGTGAACAATTACAAGTAATTCCTGAAGACACACAATTACCACCGCGTTCACTTTTGTAAACAGGTACCCTACGTCGATTACATTCAAGACAGGTCAGCATCACATTTTCGCGTGAGTGACCAAGACTACTATTAATTCTGTCTACGGTAAATTGTCTTGGATTATTATTCGAATATTCCCATAGCATATTACAGTTACAACTTGCACAATGATTATTCTGTTGTTGTTTTAGTGTTATAATAAATTCAGCATCAATATCAAAGTCGCGATTATTTTTTTTTTTTGTCACACTGCTTATAATTAGATAGTTTTTTTCTTATTACGCCATTGCTAGCAGTTTGATTATTATTTTCTGTAAAAATAATAATAACCCTGTGCAGTTGAGATATTCTTCTAACTCGAGACACTGCAAGATAAACTAAATTTGACCATTCGATTCTATCATCGACAATCCAGATATTTGTATCAGTAATAGTTAGTCCTTGTGACGAATGAATCGTTATAACGTATCCTAGCTTCCACGGCGATTTATCCATGCTCAACGCGCTCTCAACAACATCAACAACAACCAAAACAATATCATTTAATACAAGATTTTGTTTTTGATTTGTTCCTGGAATCTCAACATTAACATTCTGTCGTCGAGTAACTGCTGGGCGATAACACAATGGTACAGGTAGATTTGAAAAATTTTCTTTATGTAACAGAAATAATTTCTCTTGCAATTCATCACGAACTATCTTTCTACTCGCAACTATTAAATCATTTGGTCTCCATAAATTCCAAAAATCATTCACAGGAGTTTCCGGAATTATTTCAGGCATTATATCGCATTGTATTCTATCTGGTTGTAGTCTGATTAATCTTTTAAATTCTTTCAGGGTATCATCAATAGCTCTGTGATCATCGGTTATCTCCTGATAATAATACACAAACATTTTTAACCATTCGTGCGGAGACTGCCCAACAAAAGGTTGCGGTTGACCATGATCGCCGCACATTATCACAGTAGTATTTTTTGTCAGTAACCAATCAAGAAATATTTTTAATGTTTCTAACGACACAGTACAAATTTCATCTGAAGAAACCATGATACGTGCAAGATTTTACTCCTCGTTCATTTATTTCTCTGGCTAGTCTGTGTGTAGGTATCAGCACAATCATATCAACGCAGTACGAAGTACCGTGCCGAAATAATTCAATGGCACGTGTTGTTTTATCAGAACCTCCAGGCCCATTGAGATAAACGGTTTTATGTCTGGTTTTATGTCTGGCCACATGATCAAACACAGATGGTGTTGATGATGTTAATATTTGATTGTCATCGCGGTAATATATTTCCTTGATTTCAACGTCTGCAGATTCGGAATAGTCAAGTATATTTTCCTGTTTTATTCTCCATGATCCCCATTCACCATTACCATTACCGAGTAGCGGTTTTAGCAAATCTAAATATTTTTAATTTATATAAAATGAATCCGTGGCAACTCTGACCGCGTAACGAAGGAATCTGTTTATCATCGATAATAAATTTATCGAAACGTAAGCGAGCATAGAAGATCTTAAATGAGTGAATTGCGGTGACTCACCATCAATATAGCTCACGATTGTACCTAATTTAGACCCGTCTGTTAAATAAGCATTACTCCGACTTACAAATGTGTTTTCTCCCGTTGTATCAGCAACTATAAAATCGAGTTCAGCATCACCCATAGTTAATCTTCTATACATTCGTTTATGATCCTCCTTGAGTAAACTTACCGATTATTTTCCTACCATGATCTATTGCAATTTTATTTTCATAATCAGTCATATCAAGATTTTCATTTCCTGACTCTGTCAGGGAATATTTCTTTTGCTGTTGTAACCAAACATGTTTCTGCGGACAAT
The DNA here is from genome assembly GCA_016617855.1 of Megalonaias nervosa. Lineage (NCBI taxonomy): Eukaryota > Metazoa > Mollusca > Bivalvia > Unionida > Unionidae > Megalonaias > Megalonaias nervosa. The sequence continues at coordinate 80,901 of JAECUM010024467.1, forward strand.
ACGATATAATGACTTCGTTTACGTTCAACGACACTAAAATTCCAGTATCAAGCATATATCGTAACAGTACTATTGGAGCCGAATATTTTTTCTGAGAAATGTATTCCAAACCAAACATTAACAATCGGATGCAGATTTTCCGCAAACTCAAATGACTCTATACAAGCAAATCCAGTTAAGTCAAAATTTGGTAAGAGTCCGTTTATCGCAACTCTGGTCATCTCGTGTGTGGGATGTCCGAATCTTTTAAAGTATTCAGAACATTCTCCGTATCCAAGAAAACTTCCAGGATAACACGCTATCATATCAACCGAGATAATATCTTTATAATCGTATTTAGTATTCCACAATCCGCCATGTCCGTATTCGACACAACTGTGCTGGATATCTTCAAGAAATTCCAAACGTGTCGGTTTCCATGAATTTTTCTCCTGAGCAGCGTGGGCAGCAACCGATGGAACGGTGAAACAATTATTTAGTAATTGTTCAACCTTGACATCGTCAGGGGTATATTTCCGAGCAATATTTTTCATTTCTTCCTGGAGTGATTCTGCGCGATAAATGTCACCGCTAGGTCGTACAAACTGATCGTAGTTTACGGATTCTGAACTTCGAAATAACCACACGGACACAGGGTCACTCTTACTAATATCGTTGATAAAATCAAATATATAATCGCTGTAAAATTTAACTGTTCTATCTCGTGGAAATATTACCGCGGATGTCCATGCGTGTGTGTTATGATCAATGATCATTATTGGAGCTCCTCTTGATGTATATTTCGACGCATACAAAATCTCTCCGGTTAGTGTCTTCACTGTTATTAGGAATTGTAATTTCTTTTCTAGTTTAGCAACGTCGCTGATAGATGCTCCGGTATCTTTAACTGTTTCTGACTAATTATTTATTTTTTTACGTCTTAAATCTGTTAAGCCGTTTCCGCGTACTGCTTTTGAGAAATGTTCTATAACTCGCTCAGCTACGCAATTTAGTCTTGACCCTGTCAAGGACAATTTCATTGGTTTTGAGATTATTAACGCTAGGTTTATCATTTAATGGATATATCGCATAAACAACTTCATTTACAGGATATGTTCGTTCATAATACGGTTTATCAATACCAGTCAATGTTCCTGGTTTGGATTTCGTATTTAATATAACAGTATTATTTCCAGTATGAAGTCGTACAGGGTCACGTTTATCACGGATAATCCAAGTGGCGTCATCTGTCCGCGCAATAAATTTTACCAGAATAAAATATCTTTCATTATCAAGATAGTTGATAATATTTCTTCCTCGTTCGTCATTCATTCTAACATCGACAACACCGCTGGTGTCGGCAATAATTCTGAATGTTGACCAAGTATGAGCCGCACCGTTGTTATGAAATTCTTTCTTGGCTTCACGGATACGATCAGTTATATCCCTATTTATCAAAGCCAGATCTTGCATCGAAAAACTAAATTTAGATTTTTGTAGGTTGTGAAGATCGAATCTTGCTCTGGAAGGTTCAATTACGGATAATCTCTCAAATTCCTCCATGCTATAATTAAGGCAAATATATGTTTAATTAGATTTTAATTATATGTATAATGATTGACGCAAATAACAAATGCAAGTGGTTAATGATGGGATTTTCTCTTCCTTGAAATAAATCCTGCGTAAATGAATTTTGTAGTTACCACATGCAAAGTTTTCACAGAGGGAGTCTAGGACCGAAACCGTGTTTCCGATGTGGTGTTGGTGTACTAGGAAAAACTCAGTTGTGCGTACAGTGTGGTGGTAAAAGATATAGAAAGCTGAAACGATATTATGATAAAAATCGTCAGGTGAATCCCCCATAAAAACCACCGAAAAATATCTTGCCAAATTTTCAAAATAATCATTTAGACAAATAATATTACTATATAAATGGAGCAAAATGAATTTGTGAAATATCCAATACTTAAAAATTATGAAACGTCTCGTGATGGTGTCATCAGGAACTGCAGATTTAAAACATCAGTCGATTTTGTTATTAATACTGGGTATCTCATGCTTAGTGCTGGAAAAGAAAGATATTTATCACATAGATTCGTATTTGAATGTTTCATGGGGTCATCGAAGACGACTTGTAATTGATCATATTGACAGTAATAAAATCAATAATTCTTTAGGAAATTTACTAATTATTACACAGAGTCAGATTTCCTCATATGGAAATACTGGGAGATGTAAAATGTTTGTAAAGAGGGCTGTTAAATCTATAAATACAGATACTGGTGAAGAAATAATTTTCCCATCAATGAATGCGGCTGGTAAATATTTTGGTATTCACTCGAATTCAGTACAACTTGTCGCAAATAATATATATATAAATCAGCATTTTCGAACAAATTCGAACAAAAGACCAAATTTCGGTATATACAATGAAGGGAGATAAATCTGTCATAGCTGATAGAGTAATCAAGCAGTTGTCTCCCTTTGTTATTGCGTACATGACCACACAGTTGTAATATTGTGTCTAATCCCTGAAACAATGAAGTCTGAAAAATCTACTTATTTTATATGATCAAACATAAAAATCTGAATTCTGTGATAAAATCACGGTGATAAAATCACCTTGACAACGTCCGTGATAAAATCACTGGGATAAAATCACAACGAACCGCGATATAGTAGATTTTTCAGATTTTACATTAGTCGTGTGTGCTATATAGTCATTATCGATTTTGTTTTGTTTAGACTGTAGCATGCGGATAGAACTGGAATATATCGATCCATGCATTATTGCTAGATAGTTTTGGCCCGTAACACTGTTACGGTTGATAATACAGTATTTTCAACCAGTTCAGAAATGGCTAAAATGTGTAAAATTGCAGATTTTTGCGATTTATTTTATATTTTATTCAAAATCTGTTT
>JAECUM010024468.1:0-19765 GCA_016617855.1 Megalonaias nervosa
GCCCTCCGGATTTCACCTCTAGACATGTTTGGCTGACATCCGTAAAACTTAATAGCCGACCACTACATGTTTGCTCCCCTCCCCACAGAAAAATGTCTGCTGACGCCCTTGTTAACAGACAGTAACAGGGCTGATAATGAAGAATGACCGACCGACAACATGACCTGTGTTAGTGTTAACAGATAGTAATAGGACTGAATAAAACTCTAATGTCCGGCCGACAACATACATATAATGGTGTTGACAGACAGTAGCAAGGCTGATTAAAAATTGAATGCCCGGCAGACATGGACTGTGTTAGTGTTAACAGATAGTAATAAGGCTGATTAAAAATTGTCTCATATATTAAATGTATAATTTGCAGGTCTCTATCTGAATAACGTTAAACTACAAGATATTTGTATACCATTGTTAACTTAAGGTACCAGTTTCTAAAACTGAGCAATATATAATGAGGCATGGTGACGTATGCTTATACACGATATATCATACGTAGTTTCTCTTACAAAAAGCCACATTTATTAGTTCTATCTTGAATAAATTGGTTGCAATTATCACATAAATATCATACTTAGTCACATGTGCTGATAAATACAAAGCTAGATATATTAGGTAAGGTAGTATCCTGGACTGAAATCGTTCTCAATTACAGATACTGAGAAAAACATCAACTCAAGATCAAAGCAAAAAAAAAACCTTAAAAATATTTCTGGTCTTTATCTTGTTTCGGATATTAATTTTGTCATGCATGGCATTTATTATAATAAATATTCTTGAAAAATGTTACTTTTTGTAACATCAAATGCTTATTTTAAACTCAGCAATAAAAAGACATGTTCCAATATTACTTTCATCGAATCCATCTATAATTAAAGGTTTGGTTACTACTCTTTAACATAATGCGACCTGCATACACTGATAGATGCCACATCGCTTCATGACCGAAGCACTATAGCTGTTTTCATATGCTGTCGCGAATGGTATCTGCTGCTGAGTCAAAATAATGCATTAATTCAACCGGTCTGAAAACCCTGCAAACATTGGTTTCTCTTATACAGATCTTCAATAATTGTATATCTTCCTTCCTGCTCTTGTGTGAACATTATGCCTTCAGTTTAATCGTCGGTTGCTCAAGATGCTATTAATGTTTTATGGCACAGCCTAAAACATTTGCTGGAAGTTGGTACAACCCTGCTTGGTTGAGCGCCCTTCGCTGTTTTAGTGCTGCTACACAGTTTGCAGGCGCACGGCTTTAATGGTTTTTGGATGGAGCGTGAAGTCTTTAACAATACCTGATTCTCTTACTGCATCAGTTTTACTCGGATATGTAATAAATTATGTACTTTAATAGTTTCATGCAAGGTTATCAAGGTTATGCAAGGTCATTTCGTTTGAATTTACATTTGTACTGCTGGTGAAGTGGAATTATGTAATGAACATGGCAATGTGCAATGGCAAATGAGACGGAGTTTAGTGTATAACCTGCAGTTGTTGTTGGTATATTAATCATGGTTTGGCATAAACAGTATTCACATCCCTCGGGTCCCTTTACGTATTGTTCTCCACAGTCTTTTTCACATGTGTTCATGGAGAGTATGCACGGATTTTTAAACACCTTCTTTGTCGTCGGAGGTCCCTGGGTTGTAGACGTTTCGTGACTTTTAATATCTGTGTGATTAACTGAAATAATTGGCATGGTTGATGATGGTAGCTTGCTAATATCGGAAGGAACAGTGGATGATGGTGGTTTGCTAATATCGGAAGGAACAGTGGATGTTTCTTTTGTTGTTGGTGTATCTGTAAAAATCGAAAGAAAACGGTTATCAGTGTTGCTGGTGTACTTAATTTTATTAACCTAATCTATTTCCATGGATGATGCAAGATGACTTTAAGAAAGCTCACTTAAAATAACTCCAAAACTTCTCTAATGTGCAACAAAATAAGCCTGACAAATTTAGTAAATAACGGTAGCGGATTGACAGCGGAATGATTGGCGGCTCAAAACAATAGAGACATCTAATCTATCAGAAACTATGAAGGAACAAATATAACTACGGCTATTAATCTAGGTTAACAAATTCCCATTGAAGCCACAGAGGTAAACTTTTAAGTTTGAAGTAGGTTTGTTTAACAAACAGAGAACAAAGATGCGCGAGTGGATACGCTTGAAGCTAAATACCGCTATGAATTAGAAAAATATAAGTTTCACGTTTTTCACAATTACTGTCCACAAGCTGGATCACATGTAAGACACTCCCATTGACATACTGTCCACTACCTGGATGACATGTAGGCTTTTACCATAGACTTAATGGACACTACCTAGGCGACAATTAGAACACCTCCATAGACTTACTGGCCACTACCTAGAGGACACTCCCATAGACTTTTTGGCTCACTTCCTGTATGACATGTAAGACACTCCCATAGATTCATTGGCCACTACCTGGATAACATGTTGGAAACTCTCACAGACTTTTGGCCACCACCTGGATGACTTGTTGAACACTCCTCTAGACTTGCTGGCCACCATGTGGATGACATGTAGGACACTCCCATAGATTTGCTGGCCACTACCTGGATGACATGTACGGCACTCCCATAGACTTACTGGCCACTACCTGGATGACAGGTAGGACACTACCATAAACTCACTGGCCACTACTGACATGAAGGACACTCCAGTAGATTTCTTGGCCATTACCTGGATGACATGTAGCACACTGTCATAGACTTACTGGCCACTACCTGGATGTCATGTATGACACTCCCATAGACTTACTGGCCACTGCCTGGATGTCATGTATGACACTTCCATAGACTTGCTGGTCGCTACCAGGATGACATGTAGGACACTCCCATACACTTTATTGGCCACTTCTTAGATCACAGGAAACCCCATAGACTTACTGGCCACTACCTGGTTTACATGTAAGACACTCTCGTAGACTTACTGGCCACTACCTTGATGACATGTATGTCACTCCCATAGACTTACTGGCCACTACCTGGATGACATGTATGACACTTCCTTAGACTTACTGGTCACTACCTGGATGAAATGTACGGCACTCCCATAGACTTCATTGGCCACTACCTGGATCACGGGAACTCCCATTGACTTACTGACCATTACCTGGATGACATGTTGGACACTCTCATAGACTTACTGGTCACTACCTGGATGACATGTAGGACACTCCCATTGACTTACTGACCACTACCTATATGATTTGGATTTTAGATTTCATATGAAAACGTGCCTGTCTTAGCAGTATTTTGATAATATTCTGAATTTAAGTAACGATTCATTTATAGTTATGTGGGCGCAGTGAAAGCGGTACGTACTCTAAGCAGGTTCCGCAAACCTGACAGTCTTAAAAAATGATTCCTTGAGAAAAGTCATAACATAATTTCATCGACATTATTATTTATTGCATATATTTCCATTTTCTTAGTACAAGCACACATGAAAATAACAGTTCGTTTTCATTTAATAAGACAACATATAGTCAATACCATGTATGATCTACTGCAACTACAGAAAACTATCTTGTACTTTCATCGATAAGTAAACACACACACACACACGAAGCAATATGGACTTCCAAAATAACCCAACATAGTCTCCACATCAGGATATATACCCTTATATATAAGTGTCATAAAAGTCAAAGTCTGACAATACCTGCAAATATTAAGCAACACATTATAGAGCTTTATGACACGCTTCAAAGACCCAGCGGCATTACGTGAAGAAGAGAAGTACATGAAATTTAACCTGTATGCTTTATTGCGCATGCACAATACTGACATCCTCCTGAACCTGTTTGAAGTCCATCCACGCAACGTGTATGTACACAGATATGTGCAGACGGTATACAAGGATGTGCCAAGAATGTTTCTTGTAAACTAGATAAGCCTAATTGCATTCCTCCAACGGTGCCAAGTGGTGTAACAGGGACTGAAAAATGGAAATTTCAAAATTAAACGGAATAAAAATAGAGCATGGTCAAAGCTCACTCTATTTGCCGACTGTGTACATCATTTGCGATTTAATATTAGATTTCTCTATGTGGAAAACTATTTCAAAAATTAATTTGCAGAGCGATTTTACTTGATAACAACAAATCCTAGAGTTGTAGGAATTGAGGACAAAACAAACGAGTCGTTTTCATTAATTCAACCTAACCACACATGCATCTATCAAAAATCATACCCATATATGATAAGATTTTTTCTTGCAGATTAAATTTCTTTAAGAATAATTACTTGATCATATTTAAGATAGGATTTTAACTTTCTACCATCCAACCCACCCCGTTCTCCGAATCCAACACAGCCGAAAATACTAAGCCTTTCGTCTTTCTTTTCCTTATATGTACCGTATATAAGTTAAAGAAATATTATATATGGAGAAAGAAACTCTTTTTTAACTGTCAATGTGATTGCATCGCTTGATTCCTCTTGGTGGCTACCTATGTGCTGCATGGTTATCGGTCTCTGTTTCATAGACACGTCAACCGGCATGCTTGCATTTGCGGGAAAGTTATGGGTGGGCTTATTCGAAATGTGGTCTGATAAGCATTTGCGTGCAGACATAATTTATAAAACCAAATTCTTTTTCACCTTGGTTACCCTGGTCGATAAGAGAAAACTGCGTAAATAACCCAACGGCGGATAGAATGGTATAACCACTGTTCTCGGCGATACAACCAGGTTATGATTCACAAGACAATGCATCACACATACCCTTATCAAGGATGACCGAAATATTTTCCCACTGAATCCAAATAAAATTATTAATCCGGTTCCTCAGTAAGGTTGTAAAGCTATCAAGGATTTTGTCACCATAACCAGTCACTGGAATTACTTTAACTCCCCGCTCTGGGAAGCTAGATGTCGAAGGAGGAAACTGAAGGAAATCGAATGCAAATAAAGGCCTGCATCGCCAGCATTTGTGGGGTTGAGCAGTTCGTTCAAACGCCATGCTAGCTGAGACTGATGTTATCTTATTAGCCGAGAGTTTTAAGATATGTATTGTTTCTGACAGACGTCTAAGCAAAATGAGCTTAGTCCTATACTTTGCCCTGTACCAATTATTCTACCTTGTAATCAAAGGTATATTCTAAGCTCGAGCTTATTTAGTTTCTTTATCAATAACTTTCCGCAAGCACATTTTCTCAAGATCTGCTATCTTTGGAGTAGGAGACAACTATAAATCTAGATCCTTCACGACAAAACAGACAGGTTCTCAGGCATGTCTTTCATGACAGAAATGAGAGGTCCTCACGCGTGTCCTCGAAGACAGAAATGACAGGTCCTCACGCAAGTTCTTTATGACATAATTGTTTTATTGCACTATCGCCCATACAACTAGTTGTTATTGTCTATCACTGAATGTTAATTTGGTTGCTTTCTTTGTAGAATCTTTAATGTTTGCACAGTAATCTATGAGAAACAAATATTGCTGATCAGGTGTATAGTTATGGTAACGACTTATCTAATTTATTACCAGGATCTACTAGAACTATATTGTCCTCTCCAAAAAGCGTTTATGTTGTGTGTCTTATTGTACATACTTGTTTCACAAATAATATCGATTATATAAATATTGTTATATTCCATTTTCGACTAAACGACATACAATCATATTATAAGGTTCTTTTGAATGTTTAACTGTCTGATGAAAGCTCCGTGTGCGTATAAAAACTGTGCTGGTTTCTCACATTTTGGTTCTGTTTAGAAAATAAATAAATTTCCCCATATTAATCGGTTGTGGTTTAATTTATGATGACCTGTTGTGTTGAATACTTTTGTAGATGTACCAAAATCATTCAAGAAAATTGTCTTGTCCACAAAAGTATGTAGTTTATATTTTGCTTAGCGGATCTGATCTAGGTGCAATTAGTAAATATATTGAATGCCTATGAACCCGACTAACAGTCTTTATGTCATTTCCTTTTAACTTGTCAGTTATATCGTACAACAATGTTTAGTCCTGTTTGTCATAGTTATCTTTCAAAATTTAGAAATATAGTTGAAGCTCAGTTCTGATATGCTTATGCCTTTCTAGTTGTATCTGTAACATTCTTACTTATTTGTAGTCCTCTCGTTATACTTTTCAGGTGAATTCATTTTTGTTGACTTGTGATACATTGTCTCTTGGCTTTGTTCCTCCTCTTGCAGTTAGTAAGACATTTTTTACACTAAACATAACACGTACAACCATATCATCATCTAAGTTTTTAAATTGAATCACTTGTTAAAAACGTATTATTTGAAAGATTTTTTTCTGATAATTATTAATATTTACTTGAGCATCGGACATAAAAAAAATACTTTTCTGTTTTAGGTAGGAATGTTCTTTGCTGACAATGTCCTGTACTATCATCTCATCCATACAATCTATTGTCATGTACACTTCTTAAATTAAATTATATGCACTAATGATTGGGATAAAATTATTCGAAATACCATTACATTGTTATAGCAATATTTCATTGCTTCTGTAAACTGTTGATTCATCATACATCTATGTGTATATAAAATATGTTGGGTAATCGTTTAACAGCATAATCATGTTGTTTTTCTATTGTTGAATTCAGGAAACGTTCCGCAATTAGCTCCACTGCATTATTTGCATAGAATCATGACAAAGTTTGAACTACTTGTCCATTACTTATGCTACTTATCAAAGTTGTACTTAACGCCACATCGATAATTTTCTGTTTTGTGATGTAGTCGTTAAATACGGAATAGTACTAACACAAATAAAGGGTGGTGATACAACTACGCGTGCAATTATTTCTCATAAACCCAATAGCAGAAATATGCATACACAATAAAATGTTTAGTTTTATTTTTTCCTTATTGTTGTGAGTGGGATTTTTTGTTGTTGTTCTGTTGGGGTTAAGTATCTGCCTTTAACCAATTCAGAACATTGTACTCAGCTATGTATGTCTTTCTCATACTTGTTCAGTATTCATGGCCAAATCTATTTTTATTCGTTTAATTGTGTGCAGACGTTGATGTATACTTTTTCCAGATTTACACTGCGACGTTGCTGCTCCGCAAAAAGTATTTTCTTTCTGAGACAATGATAATGGCTGTTCACTCATTATCTAACAGTAAATAGCGTAGCTTTTATCAAATTAAGCTTTTCTCAGGTAAATTCTATTTTCTATCAGATAGTGGATTGTGAACTGGATAAACGAAACGGGAATGATTAGCTATAACCATTGTTGATGGCGGACGAATTTTAAAAATGGGGAGCTTTTCTCAAAAGTACTGTGTAGGCAACAGTGAAGCAGAACATAATGTTACGTGGTAGATTGTGTTGATCATATTTTTGTTACAATTATTACGCTGCTATTTGTAGCCAAAGGTAGCCAATTGGCGCGGAGACTTAACGTTATCATATACGGATTGTAGCATTATATATTTGATTTTACTTGATCAAATACAGTGTTAATAATTTTGTCAGCTAACAGTCCATAAGCTATCAGGTAGCCAACTGAGAACGGATAAAGTAAAAGTGGGATAATTAGCATTACAATTTCTTCAATGCCAATGTTTAAGGGTGAATGTCTTGACACTTTAAACACGTTTTTTAAAGACATGCTGAATGCAAATGTTAAAGCAGAATCATATGCTGCACAGTAAATAGAGCAGGCAAAGATTTTTCTTAGCTCATCTTGTTTTCATTATCCGAAAAAATAATCAAATGGGCTCGCAAACTTAGGGTTCTGGACTAAAGAATATGCGAAGAAAACAAAGATTTATTGCTTAAAAGATGCTTAAAACGGCTACAATACTACCTAACAAATAATCTTCTGCTTGACCTTGTATAATTTCTCTCATTTAGTGTGATTCGCATTGGGTGATTTTGCACTCTTTTTATTTATTTGACTGTTCCGGTGTCTCTTTTTACTTAACCTGCTGTGAACGCTTTCCAGTTTGTTTCCCATACTCCACCCTAAGTGGGTCTTTTTCTAGTTTTGTTTTACTTTTTGATTTGTATGCTTTTGTGAAGCTAGTTTACAGGTTTTCTTGCTAACTTTGCTTTCGTAATGCTTTCTGTCTTGTTCGATCTCCATTTATTTGACTTAAAAATTTTCACTAAACACTATGTTAAGATTCCCAAATGTTTAGTCGTAAGCTATTACTTTGTAATGGAAACTAATGTAACAAGTGTGGTTAGAGATAAAATGCATCAATAACAAAGCAACCAGTACACATTCCGCTTTGCAGTCACTATTTATCTATCAAGCGAATATTCAGCTTTGTGCCTTGAAGACTTCAACAGCTCGCATTTTCTCATTGCTTAATATTGTCATTATGCAAACGATATATTCGAAAGTTATCAAACTTACACTTGGTCTGCATACAAATAAATCCAACGCAAATGAAGAATCTAGTGAAACATCTAATTCATTTTATGTCAGTACTTGACACTTGACATATGTCTTTAGACCTTAGCAGCGTGCAAAACTAACATCATCGGCAACGAACTCTTTCCTACTGTTCTTTAAAATACAGGTTCTTTATACATTGGGTCAACATGTGCTGTGTTTTATTCTAACTTTCTTTTTGCATAAAGTCTATGCTTTTTCTGGAATCATTGCACATCACCTGACTTTGTAGCGTTGACGAGACCTTCGAGTTATACTCTACGTTTAGTCGCATATGTTATATATATATATATATATATATATATATATATATATATATATATAAAGAATGCAAATGATATGGCGAATAACAGCCCTTTCAAGCGCACTGGATCCAGCAAGGGATCACGTGTGTCAGGGATTGATTGAGATAAATGCAATAAACTGACCACGAACAGTGCAAAACTAGTATCAAACTAGCCTGAGCGCTTTCGACTCTTAATGTGTCTTTTTCAAAGGCATATACAAAACATAGACAAAACAAACAAATAAAACACAAAAACCGTTGTGTTTGCAAAACTCTACATGGCTGTTTCTACATGAATTAAACTTTTAAATGTATTATGTCTCAACCAGCCTATATCAACTCGTTGCGGATACTGGAAAATATTTGTATTAAGCTAGAAATCGATGAGCCATAGCGACATCTATTACTTTGTGTACATTTATGTAAGCGAAATTATATCCCGGATATTTCATTCTTATAGTAGTAATTGAAGGCTACTAAGAAAATTTAGAAAAGTTTTGAAAAGAAAATGTGTCGGCTGCAAAGGATAATTCCACTTGTGCATGGCTGTCTTTATCTAGTCTTCTTGGTTTAAACCGCTTGGTTTCAATGTTCTAAGGCGGCGTATCCAGTAAGATTCCTTTTCCTTCCTGGTTGCGGAACTCCAGTTGGGGTTGTTATCAATTGCGATAAGTGTTATATCACTGAAAGTGTGGCCAGGGGAGGAGAAGTGTTCTGCGACCGGGCTTCTGTACAGCTTCTTTGTCATCCAATCAGATCTATGAAGGTTGATCCTTTTGTGTAGCTTTTCAGTTTCTCCGACATACTGAAGGTTACAGATCTTACATGTGATGAGATAAATTACATTCTCTGATTTGCAATTTTTGTTTGGACCATGTATATTTAGTTTTTCTCTAGTTACTGTGCTAGTAAATGTCTTGGTCTCTATCATATGTTGACAGGTTTTGCATCTTCTATCGCCACAGGGGACAGATTGACTAGGGTGGTCTTGACTAGTGATTGGCGTTAGCTTCGCCCCGACTAGGATGTCCTTGAGGGTTTTTGGTCTCCGGTAGGCTACTACAGGTTTGTTCGGAAGGATTAGCTTTAGTACGTCCGACGATTCCACGATGGGCCAGTGTTTTGCGATGATTTTACCTACTTTGGGGTTGTCTGGATGGTAGGTCAGAATAAATGGTATCCTATCAGCCTGTTCCTTCTTTCTATATTTTAGTAGGTCATCGCGGTTTGTTTGTTTAGCCCTTTGGGTTGCCTCCGCAATCAGGTCTTTGTCGTAACCTCGGTAAATTAAATGTTTAGATAGCTCTTCAGACCTTTCTAGGAATGTTTCATCGTCGGAGCAAATTATTGACAAGAGTTCAAACAGATTCAACAAAAGATGGAATAAAATAACCCACGATGCGTTCATGAAACTTAGAGCCCTACTTGGTGAAAACTTAAATCATCAATATCAAGTCAAATCAGCAACCATCGAAGAACTAAAACAGCAGCTCAATTCAGTTTCCACAGAGGAACAATTGCAATCGTTTTACTCTAAATTAAATAAGTATCAACAAAGACTCTCTACAAAATTATATAAAGTCAGAGAAAGAAAACTTAGAAGTCATGATCTGCAACAAAATCACTGTTGTAAAGAAACTTCAATTGACGAAATTTCTTCTAAAAATAACCGTAAGAAGAAAAATCGCCGTAAAAGGAAGAATCGTAAGCACTCTGTAGCAAACATTAATTCAACTGTTACTAACACAGTGGTCAACATCTCAAAGTTAGAACTTACGGAGGCAGAAATAAAACTTTTATCGAAGGGATTTGTATATGCCTTTGAAAAAGACTCATTAAGAGTCGAAAGCGCTCAGGCTAGGTAGATACCAGTTTTGCACTGTTCGTCGTCAGTTTATTGCATATATATATATATATATATATATATATATATATATATATATATATATATATATATATATATATAAACAGCGATTAGTAATTTAATCCTTCGCTCTGCGTTGTTTTAATTATCGTACTATTATGACTAATATTTTGATGATATCATCATTGAATTTAAACTGTAAATCTGCATCCTTTCTAAAATGTTGCAGGATATCTTATTTTGTTTGTACAAACGAAAATTTTCATTCTTATACATGTTGTTTTGAATCTCATCTAGCCTTGACCATCTTTTTTTTATACCATCCAAAACTTATAAATAAATATATGTTATCTCTTGTGACTGTGATTGTTGCTTTTGCGGTAAACCGTTGAGATTATAATAATAGAGCCTTGACCCCATTATTTACGCTATGGTAAATATTTAAATTTATTGTGTGCTGATGCGGCGAACTTTTCCACAGCTTATATTTCCAAGGGATACCCCGTTTTCCATTTAGAACAGGATTTATTGCAGAGCAACATCATCGTCTGCAGGTCCTCTGATGTCTCTGAACCCGCTGCTGTGCCCTTTTTGTGCTATATCAACTCCGCTGTAGAACATTCGACTAATTTTAAAATAAGATGTCTGTTCGAAATATTCATTTAGCCATACAGAAGATGGCAGTTATTACAAATTTACAGGTGGGCTCGAGAGGTTATGGTACATCTTGATGAGATGACATTCATTTAAAATGACGAGAAAATTTACTGTCCCTTTTAATCTAGAGTAATCCAGTTTAATCTGGTTGAGTGCGTTCGGACACCCACATATTATGTCAGAAAAATGTACAAATGCGCTCGAACTCTCATATGTGTAGCAATAAAAGTACATAGATAGTATGCAAGAGTGCGGTTATTTGAATTTATCAGTAGATCACTTTGTGTTTGAATTATATATTATTGATTGGTGAATGCCAGGAATATAGTATTATTATAACGTTTGCAAGATGACTTCCACTCTCACATTCCAGATGCTAATGTATTCAACGGAGAAATGTGTTCCACTGTACGCAACTACTTTACTTCAGCAAACATGTTGTTTTATCGAAATATTTGTTTGCATTCTCGAAGAAGCCTGACCGTTCCGGTGGCCTAAGTGGTTAGAGTATCTGCCTCGGATGCGGGTGGTCGCGGGTTCGAATCCCGGCCGAGTCATACTAAAGACTTAGAAAAATGGTACAAGCACCTGCCTCACTTGGCGCTCAACATTAAGAGGTTAGTGTTGGGACTGGTCTGCCTAGTGTCAGGATAATGTGACTGGGTGGGACATGATCCTACATGTCTGAGGCATGATGTCCCAGTACTAGACATCACTAAAAACTGACACACTGGAGACATCGTAGCGATATGACTGAAAATTTGTTAAAGCTACGTTAAAAATCCAAATCACAAACACACACTGAAAGAACCCGTCGCCAAACTGTGTTTATGCATGCCATCTGAATTTAAGCGTGATTGCAAAACCTGTCAAGATATTTTCTGATAAAATTAGTGGGAAAATAATTTAGTGTCGTATTGCGCCATCTTCGGAGAAAGCATGCGAGCTTAGAAACAATTGTTTCGGCTTCCGAAATTAGGAACGGCTGCACCTAACTTGGCGATTCGTCAATTACCAATATACATGTAATTATTAATCGCGTTCCAACCATTGCCGTTTTGTTTTACTTTGATGTGGAGTGAGGATTGGTGGTTGTCGTGTTTTTCTTACAGCTACAGCAAAATCAATATTTTTGTGTACAACAAAAGGTAAAATATATTGTTTAAAAGCACACAGTTCTAGTTTATGCTTCGTGCATGTTATTGAAAAATAATGTCACTCTAAACAGTTCACGATGTGTGTATTTCATTTCACTGTGGATTGGTATATTTATCCTCATTTATCCACAGAAATAGTAGTAAAAACATACCGACATTATCTCCTTGAGGACTTGAGCACGAGCAGAGATAACATCCCATTAAAGAGAGGACATATCCGTTGGGACAACTCAGATCACACTGAGAACTGCACATTCTTGAATTGGAGCTTCCGCTTTGACCAAAACTGAACAAGAATCCTGCAGCTTTTCTCATCTCTGCAACTGAGACTGAAATTAGTCAATACTTAATACTAAACTCAACAAAAGCTGCAATATGTTTTAAGCTATAAATCAATCTTCTTAATATGGTTAAGGAAGGCTGGTTACATATCTATCTATCTATCTATCTATCTATCTATCTATCTATCTGTCTGTCTGTCTGTCTATATAGAGACAGAGAGAGAAAAAGAGAGATACACACACACATACATACATACATTGTTATATATATGTAATTAAATTGTTTGTTTATTAGTTTTAAATTTTTTATATTTTTATTTTATTCCATTATAAGTTATTGTAATGATAATTTTGTCGACTGGATTTGATTTATTTTTTAGAAATTCAATTCAGTTCTGTTTGGCCTGATAAACAGCCAGCAGTTTGAAACATTGTATCTTTTGCTGACCTAGATTCAGAGCCAGTGTCAGTTTTGGAGTAAACAACTTTTTCATTATTCATTTTCTGGGTGGGAATCATTGGGTTTAGTTAAGGCTATACTAGACTAAGTGATTTTAGGCATGTAAGAGGTGATCACGTGACCCCATCCGGGAATCTTTTTTGCGTTTTAGATAGGCTTAATACTCATGTTATGATAAGAACCAAGCCAGTTGTGCTGTATACCTTTGAAGCTCCAAGGTGTTTTGTTGTGACCAGTTTGAGTTCGGTTTTTATTTTTTCTGGAATTAATAATTCATATACCAGGAGAAATATTCATATAAGTGCTCCTCATCAGAATTCTTGGACAAAGGCATTTATCGAAATTTATTCAGAAATTCTAAACTAGAATATTATCTTTTTGTGTTTCAACAAGGAACTGTTGACACGACAACACTGTGAAGGTTACGGCATACGTCATCGCCTTCCATCTTGGAATTTCATCGGGATTCGAACTGTGATTCACTTGGGACATTTATTTGAGAGAACTTATATTTCTTAATTCTTGGATTAATTTTGGATTAGATTCATAAACCGAAAGTCCTTTTTCTCATTTTTCTCTTGTTTTTCAGGGAAATGAATTATTTGTTAAATTTTACACAGCTTGTTGGTTTCACTCTTTTCTTGTTACTTTTGTACGAGCCTAGACACGTAACAAAGAAAATTGGATTCTCGTCGTTGGGATATATGAATTTTGGCAAAAATATTTCAGAAAATTGTTTTTGAAATTTAAATTCCCCTAGTTTTCAGAATTTTTTTAAATCCCAGGTATTATTTCACATTTTGTTCGAAATTTTTTGTGAAACCAACAGGCTTTTAACAATGTCATCAAAAGTGGAAATCTTTCTTTCAAATCTTACCCAGGAGCAGATCGATTGTTCGAAAAAAGATGAATTGTTTGAACTTGCCAGAAAATATGATCTTTCTGAAGCAAAAGCTTCTTTAAAGAAGCAAGAAATAAAAAAACATTTTGGTCCAGTATTTGGTAGAAAAGAGTGTTTTGGATATATGTGTTTTGGTTTCAATCAATAAGTCTATATCAGACTCTGACATAAAAGTAAAGGAATCAAAATTAAAAAAACAAGATGGAATTAGAGTTCAGAAAGCTTAAACTTCAGAAAGATAAAGAAGAAAAACAAATGCAGCTGCAGTTACAGAAAGAAGAAAAACAAATGCAGTTACAATTTGAGAAAGAGGTGAGAGAAAGCCAAATGCAGTTACAGAGAGAACAAATGCAGTTACAGAAAGAAAAAGAACACATGCAATTAGATAAGTATGAGAGAGAGAGAGAGAGGGAGACAGACAGACAGACAGACAGATGCAAAGAGAGAAGGAAGACAGGGAATATCAATTTAGAATAAACAAAATACAGCTGGCAAGTGCAATGCACGTTCTCACTTCACATACAAATTCAAGTTTTGATCTTACTAAGAATATTAGGTTAGTGCCCCCTTTCAGAGAAAAAGAAGTAGACAAATATGTTCCTCGTTTTGAAAAAGTTGCCGAAAATATGAAATGGCCAAGGGAGCATTGGACTCAATTATTACAATGTGTACCTATTGGTAAAGTTAGTGATATTTACCATTCAATGTCAGTTCATTAAAGTGTTGACTATGATCTGGTTAAGGAATGCAACGTAAAGGGTTATGAGTTAGTTCCTGAGGCTTATCGGCAAAAATTCAGGAACTATAAAAAAGAAGTTGGACAAACTCATGTCGAATTTGCAAGAGAAAAAGAGCAGTTATATGATAGATGGTGCTTAGCCAAGAAAGTTGATCAAGATTATAAAAGTCTCAAACAACTTGTGTCACTTGAAAAGTTAAGGAACTGTGTCCATAGTGACATTAAGACTTATCTTGACGTGCATAAGATCGAAACCTTGGAAAATGCTGCTCGTGCTGCTGACGAGTATTTCTTAACTCAAAAAGTTCCTTTTTTAGGCAAGTCTTCCACTCAGCAGTCTTCTGGTAAGAAGGTATTTCAGCCTAATACGAGCCCTTCTAAAACTCAATCTCGCACAACTTTTAAAAATCAAGCTTCTGATAAGCTTGATCAAAATTCCTTGTCTCTTCCTACGTGTACATACTGCAGGAAGAGGTCAAGGTCACGGTCCTGTATTGAAAGCAATACATTTGTTGGGTCTAATAAACCCCAGTCTGATTTTATTATGGAGAATTATGAACCATTCATGCCGAAGGGTTCTATATCACTCTTGGGTGATTTGGCCAATCCTATCCCTATTAAAATTTTAAGGGATACAGGAGCTTCTCAGAGTCTTTTATTATCAGGTACTTTGCCTTTTTCTGAGAAGTGTTCTTCTAATGAGAGTATTCTTATTCAGGGAGTAGAGTGCGACTTTGTTAATGTTCCTCTCCATTCTGTAAATTTATCATCAGACTTAGTTTCAGGACCTGTGACAGTCGGAATAATGTATTCTTTACCCGTTGAGGCATTCATTTATTACTAGGCAACGACCTAGCTGGAGACAAGGTCGTGGTTAATCTTCTTGTAACTGACAAGCCTTGTTTGGATCAGAAAGTTGATCCTATTGAAAAAGAATTCCCTGATTTATACCCAGCTTGTGCAGTTACTAGAGCTATGGCAGAGAAAGCTCTTGAGAATGATTTTGATTTGGAAAATATTCCTTTAGCTGACACATGTATTGGTCAGGCTTTTGATGAGGTCACTTTCACTCCTTGTTTGGATCAATCAAAAGATATTGATCACAGTGATCCTCTTTTAACTACACATTCTCTTTTTTTTAATCAGGGTGACAAATGACAATCACGTGTCGTCGAACAGGAAAAAGATCCTGCGATCTCCTGTTTGTTTCAGAGGGCCATTATTGAAACTGAAGCCACTAAAGTACCTGTCTGTTATTTCATTAAAAATGTAATTCTTATGAGACAATGGAGACCTCCCTAGGTACCTGCTGGTGACGAGTGGTCAGTGAACTATCAAACTGTAGTTCCAAAATCTTACAGACATGAAATACTTAGTCTGGCCCATGAAACTTCTCTGGCTGGTCATTTATGGATTAATAAGACTTATCACAAGATCTTGACTCACTTCTATTGTCCAAAAATTAAAAGTGATGTTTGTAAAAAATATTGCAAATCTTGTCATACTTTTCAGATGGTAGGAGAAGCCAATCAGAAGATACATAAGGCTCATCTGCAACCAATTCTTGCATTTGACGAACCATTTAGCAGAATTATGGTAGATTGTTCTGGTTCCTTACCTAAGACCAAGTCAGGCAACCAATATTTGTTGACCATTATGTGTGCGTCAACAAGATTCCCAGAGGCAATTCCTTTGAGGAATATAAAAACTAAAACAGTAGTAAAAGCTTTGATTAAAGTTTTTTTTATTACTAAGTTTGGCTTTCCCAAATCTGTCCAATCTGATCAAGGGTCAAATTTTATGTCTGGAATTTTCCAGCAAGTTATGTATGAATTAGGCATTCAACAATTCAAATCTGCTGTCTATCACCCTGAAAGCCAAGGGGCTTTAGAAATATTTCATCAGACTTTGAAGAATCTGATTCGATCATACTGCTGTGATACGGGTAAAGATTGGGATGAAGGCGTTCATTTACTGTTGTTTGCTGTTAGAGAGTCAGTTCAAGAATCTTTAGGATTCAGTCCCTTTCAGCTAGTTTTCGGACACACTGTGCGTGGACCATTGAAATTGTTGAAAGATAAACTTCTTTCTAATGAAGATACTGAACTTAATCTTCTCAATTATGTTTCCAATTTTAAGTATAAGTTGCCAAAGGCTTGTGAGGTTGCAAGAGCGAATCTGCACTCTACTCAGTCAAAAATGAAATTAAGATATGATAAGAACTCAAAGGAAAGGAGTTTTCAGCCTGGTGATAGAGTTATGGCTCTCTTACCCATTCCACAAAATCCTCTTCAGGCCAAGTATTATGGTCTGTACACGGTTGAAAAGAAAGTAAATGATTTAAATGACATCATAAATACTCCTGGGAGGCGAAAACAAAAGCAACTTTGCCACATTAACATGTTAAAGGAGTATATTGAGAGAGATAGCCAGGTATATCATGCAATTAATTAAGTTGTACCTGTCCCACTCATTGAGGATTTAAGTGAATGAATTCAATCGGACTCTATTGATTTTGGAGTGACAAATCTTTGGAATTCAGAAATTATGAATAATCTGGATCAGAAACTTTCACATTTGCAACAACAAGAAAGGAATGAACTTAAACAGTTATTATTAGAATATGAGCACTTATTTCCAGATGTTCCTACGAGGACAAACAAACATTTTCATGACGTTGAAATTGTGAATTCAAAACCTGTGAAACAGCACCCATACAGGATGAACCCTCTCAAACAGGAATACTTGAAAAAAGAAATTCAGTATTTGTTGGAGAATGATTTCATAGAGCCTAGTCAAAGTGACTGGAGTTCACCATGTATACTTGTTGAGAAACCAGATAAAACTTTCCGTTTGTGCACTGATTATATGAAGGTGAACAGTGTGACTAAAACCGATTCATTTCCATTACCAAGAATAGATGACTATATTGATAAAATTGGTAATGCCAAGTATGTCACCAAATTTGACTTTCTGAAAGGATTTTGGCAATTCCACTAACGGAAAGGGCAAAGTAAATTTCGGCATTTGTGACTCCAGATGGACTTTATCAATATAAAGTGATGCCGATTGGGATGAAGGGTTGGCCAAGTGCCTTTCAACGTTTGACGAATATGATTACCTCTGGTCTAGATAATTGTGATACTTACATCGATGATGTCATCATCTACAACGACACCTGGGAAGAACATCTAGAAACAATTCGGAAATTCTTTGACAGACTCACTGATGCATGTTTGACAATCAATTTACCCAAAAGTGAGTTCTGCCGTGCTTGTGTAACATTTCTAGGACATATCGTGGGACATGGACAAGTTAAACCTATAGATGCTAAGGTCAAGGCTATCTCTGAATTCCCTGTGCCTGTCAGTAAAATTAAACTGATGCGATTTTTAGGTATGGCTGGATACTATCGGAAATTTTATTCCAATTTGTCTAATATTGATGAACCCCTGACAAATTTATTGGGCAAGAAAAATAAGTTTCTTTGGATTGAAAAATGTCAGGAGGCTTTTGATAAGTTAAAGGCCATACTTAAGAGTGCCCCAGTTCTTACAGCTCCAAAATTTCAGTCAATCATTTAAACTATCTGCAAGTGATGTTGGGGTTGTAGCAGTATTGATTCAAGAAGACCAAAATGATGTTGATCATGCAGTGTGCAATGTTTCTAAGAAATTAAATAAGCACCAAGGAAATTATTGAACAATCGAGAAGGAATGTTTGGCTTTTATATTGGCATTACAACATATTGAAGTATATATTAGTTCAGCTCCCTCTCCGATTGTTGTGTTTAGTGATCACAACATCCTTACTTTCATTGACAAGATGAAAAACAAAAATCAAAGATTATTAAGGTAGAGTTTGTTGTTACAGGAATATAATATTGACATCAGGCACATCAAGGGAAAAGACAATTTAATAGCAGATGCACTTCCCCGTGTATAGAAATATTCTTTCATGTACACTTTGTATAATTCATCAGAGTTCTTCTTATGTAATTTTAATTTACCTCATATATAATTAATCTGTGGTAAAAAGAAAACTTTATTATATTAATCTTTCTTTTTCTTTTATGGGGGAAGTGTTATGTATATGTAATTAAATTGTTTGTTTATTAGTTTTAAATTTTTTTATATTTATATTTTTTCCATTACATGTTATTGTAATGATACTTTTGTCTACTGGATTTAACTATTTTTTTAGAAATTCAATTCAATTCTGCTTGGCCTGATAAACAGCCAGGAGTCTGAAACATTGTATCTTTTGCTGACCTAGATTCAGAACCAGTGTCAGTTTTGGAGTAAACAACTTTTTTATTATTCATTTCCAGGGTGAGAATCATTGATTTTAGTTAAGGCTATACTAGACTAAGTGATTTTAGGGCATGTAATGTTTTTACGTTGTTCTGTAGAGAGGTGATCACGTGACCCCATCCGGTAATCTTTTTTTGCGTTTTAGATAGGCTTAATACTCATGTTATGATAAGAATCAAGCCAGTTGTGCTATATACCTTTGAAGCTCAAACGTTTTTTGTTGTGACCAGTTTGAGTTGGGGTTTTATTTTTTCTAGAATCAATTATTCATTTCCCTGGAGAAATATACATATAAGTGCTCCTCATCAGAATTCTTGGACAAAGGCATTTATCGAAATTTATTCAGAAATTCTAAACTGGAATATTATTTTTTTGTGTTTCAACAAGGAACTGTTGACACGACAACACTGTGAAGGTTACGGCATACGTCATCGCCTTCCATCTTGGAATTTCATCGGGATTCGGACTGTGACTCACTTAGGATTTTTATTTGATAGAACTTATATTTCTTAAGTCTTGGATTAATTTTGGATTAGATTCATAAACCGAAAGTCCTTATTCTTATTTCTATCTTGTTTTTCTAGGGAAATAAATTATTTGTTAAATTTTACAAAGCTTGTTGGTTTCACTCTTTTCTTGTTACTTTTGTACGAACATAGACACGTAACAACATATATATATATATATATATAT
>JAECUM010024469.1:0-27414 GCA_016617855.1 Megalonaias nervosa
ACAGTTATTTGTTAAGATCACATTATGTCAGAATTTATGCAGTGTGAATCGCTAATCTGAATATGAACAAAGAGAGTTTATATATATATATATACATACAGATAAGTGGTGAAACTTGTCTAGCTTGAGCCATACTCTTGTATTTAAGGGAACAGATTTATACCCTCCCGAGAAGGAAAAAAGGAAAACCCGATGAGTCAGAGGGAAATCCGCATCTAAGAGAGGTCGGAATAATCAGGGTCGGAAAGGGGACCAAAGCGTACACATTAGACGTGGAAATACAAGATAAGAGGAGAGAGGCGTCAGGTGATTCTGTCAAGCGTGGAATTGTACTCTCTAATTCACCACTCGGAACATGATGTACATTGAACACTGCGACTAAATTCTATCTAAGTAAATCTGTTGGATTGAAAAGTGAAATTTTGGTTATGTATTGATTGATTAAAATAATTTTTTTTAGTAAATCTGTTGGATTGAAAAGTGAAATTTTGGTTATGTATTAATTGATTAAATTTAGTTTTTATTTATTGGTAAAGGGGGCTTGTAGTTGTTTATTTCTTTCAATAGTCTTGCTCAGTTATCTGTTAATGTTCCATTTATCCGTCCACACTGGGCAATAACACCGTGGGAGGTCATCCCCTAGTTAACGATCGCCAATTCAATTAAAAGGGGCTTTATTGTTTTAAAACCCCCCGTTACAATAAGGGACAACTCAAGTAACTTCCAACACTTCGTTCCACTTCCGAACCAAGCCTCCATGCTGATATTCCCGCCCATGAAGGCACTCAGCCATAATATATGGTTTATTTTTACTCCTGATATAATTTTCTATTCATCAAGCCATCGTTGTCTTTTCTACGTTGCACCAAACTGAACTTTCCGGTTCCAAAACGTAGGAATTGTGCGAATTTTGTCTGCCGAAATAAAGTTACGCTCACCCACAATTTCCAGTAGTTATTGAGAGATACATTGTGTGTGACTCTTCGACACATTCCTTCATTATTTTAGAACAGTGGTAGATGCAAAAGTATGTTTCTACTTGCCATTCGCTCGAATCAACTTTATTAATCATTCCGTGGAAGAATCATGAATTTGTTAGATAAAGTTCATTAGGTTCGAATATAAAATTCACTATGTTTCAAAACCTCCAGATAGAAGAGCTCCTTTGCGGCACTCACAGCATAGAAGCGTAAAATTATTGGCTCAAATGGTATTGATTACATTTTTAGGAATCCAGGTACTAATTCAGTCCCCATAGTAAACGTATGCAAACACCGTGATATTAAAAATTCAATAACTTTAAATTTCAGAGTGCTCATGATCAAACCTATATTTATCAGTATAGATGAAACCTGGATGTCAGCTTCTGTGTAGAGAAAACGATATGAGCCGCGGCATTTTCTGGACCTGCATGTGTTTGAAACATGTGCTTTCAATTCCGCACCAAAAGAGTCAGCTGCTAATTTTAGTAATGAGTGTTGCAAATTCAAGACTGTTGAAGGACTGAAATTCCATCAATAAAACAAAGTCTCTAATTTTTTTAGTCACAACTAGGATAAGCTCTCAA
Source organism: Megalonaias nervosa (assembly GCA_016617855.1). Lineage (NCBI taxonomy): Eukaryota > Metazoa > Mollusca > Bivalvia > Unionida > Unionidae > Megalonaias > Megalonaias nervosa. The sequence goes on from JAECUM010024469.1 coordinate 1,568, forward strand.
AAGTTCCTTTTTCCTAAAAATAACTTACACAATTAACCAATCCTTGCCAGCTAAACCCATATATACTCTATTTTATGTTCACCCATTTCCAGGTTGGTTCCCATATTTCCATACAATTAGTACCGTGTGTCCTTTAGCAACTGAATAAAACTAAATTTAATTGTGGGTAGTACTCAAGAAGCTTGGTTGTCCTCAAAAGTTTACCAACCTCACCCTGCTCTTCCATGATGACATAACTGGAGAGATTCTCTCAGACAGTGAACCCTCTGAGAAATTCCCCATCTCTAACGGTGTCAAACAGGGCTGTGTACTTGCTCCGGTACTCTTCACCCTCTTCTTCACGCAGGTACTGCTCCATGCTATCCGTGACCTTGACCTTGGTATCTACATTAGATATCGCCTGGATGGATCATTGTTTGACCTCCGTTGCCTAGCTGCAAAAACCAAGACGCGAGAAAGACTCATCACTGAAGCACTCTTTGCAGATGACTGTGCCCTCATGGCCCATGCGGAGACTCACCTACAGGCAATTGTGGACAGGTTCTCTGAAGCCTCCAATCTGTTTGGACTCACAATTAGCCTAGGAAAGACAGAAGTCCTCTTCCAGCCCGCCCCAAACACTGTCCCTTCACAACCCTACATCACCATTGTCTATACACAGCTGAAGACTGTGCACAGTTTCAAATACCTAGGCAGCACAATATCCAGTGATGGCTCCCTGGACAAAGAGATCACTGCGAGGATCAAAAAAGCCAGCGAAGCACTCGGACGACTCCGAACCAAGGTCTTGTAGCACAAGGACATATGCCTGTCAACAAAGATGAAGGTGTACAATGCAGTTGTCCTCACGTCTCTCTTGTATGGCTGTGAAACGTGGACTGTCTACCGAAGGCACATCAGTCAGTTGGAACAATTCCACCAGCACTCCCTGAGATCCATCATGCGGATCAAGTGGCGGGACCGAATCCCCAACCAGGAAGTCCTTGACAGAGCCAACATAACAAACATCGAAGCCAAACTAATCCAGGCCCAGCTTCGTTGGACTGGCCATGTCATCCGCATGGATCAAAAAGAGAATTTTTGGCAGCTGTTCTTTAGCGATCTAGCCCAACCTAACAGCTTTTGGCAGTCCAAAACTATGACTTTTTCCCTAAATTCAGCTTGATCGCACCAAATGTGCAATTACTCCCCCGGGACTTCTTTAATTATCTCTTCTCACAAGAGTAACTAAAGGCAATATTTCTTCTGAATTAACCTGAATTCAGACAGCGACCACACTATCAGCAGTTCAGGTACGGAATCTCAATTTTTTACAATGTCATAAGAACCATTAACGAAAATATCAACAACGGCATGCACAAATTACACAATGCATAGATATTGACTCGATTCACACTCGTAATTCTTTGCTTAAATAATAACCAAATTTATCACTGTTATGTTACCCTATTTCTATTCAATATCTGCCCAGTCAGCTCTGTCATTCACTTGTTCAAAATATCCCGGACGATAGACCCCACTTTGTAAAGGGGGGGGGGGGAGGTGTCGTGAATGTGTGTGTGCCCCTCTGTTAATGATTCGGCGATCGTTATCTAGGGAATGACCTCCCTCGATGTTATTGTCCAGTGTGAGTAGATAGATAGAATATTGACAGAGAACTAAGCAAGACTATTGAGAAGAAATAAACAAATACGAGCCCCCTTAAACAATAAAATAAAATAAATTTAGTTAGTTAATACATAAGCTAAAATTGCAATTACAATCCAACCAATTTACATATATGGAATTTAATAGCAGTGTTTAATTTACGGATTCGTTCATCATAGTAACGAGTGGTGAAAAGAGTACAATGTCCACGTCTGACTTGCATCATCTGGCGCCGTTCTCTCTTGACTTTGTGTATTCCACGTCTAGCGTGTATTCTTGGTTCTTCCTCTTGACCCTTCTATTCTGAACTCTCTATTTGCGGACTTCCCTCTTGGACTGTCCTCGTCGGGTTTCTCGGGGAGGAATATAGAAAGCTGTTCCCTTAATGTTGTTTCTTTTCCACACAATCATGCGTCCTAGGACTATAGCCTGTCCTTTCGTTTCAAGACAGCTATCTGGCCTCTTTACTTTGTTTAACGAGGGAAAACTCTGTTCTCAGGTTTTTCCACCGGAGTCTCAAATTCGACTTCTCGCAAGCAAAGTTGGACTAAAGAATTCTGAGCCAAGTCGCTACCTTAAATTCAGATTACTTCCAAAGTGTACGCCTTAATTTTAACTGACCAATCGAAAGCAACTGTTCCTAAATCTTTCCCAAAATAATAATGTCTTCCATTAGTTTTTGACATCCTAGGATATGCTGCAATTAGCTTTACTTTGAAGATCAATTATTTGACATAAGGTACAACAGATACGGTCGGTAATTCTAATGTACTCTCTGCCAATATACCGTTACGATGACTGGGTCAATTCCACTGAAGCTTAAACGTAGCTTAAACGTAGGCCCTTTTATGTTTCAGAGATGAAACAAGGGAAATATCAAAGTGAACTTTCTCAAAGACTTTTCTGTGGCTTGACTATGATAAAACTTTAATGCACAATTTATTCAACTTTTGGATCCATTACTTCTTTAAAATTCGACACGTTACACCCTTGTTAACCTCGTTGGGGACTGAAATATCAAATAGCGGCGCGAGAATTTTACGTTTTGCCAACAAATAAATCTACCATATGGCCTGCTTTTTTAGCGATAAGCTAAACTCCCCTCAGGCCGCTCATGCTAATGTCACCTACGAGTTCGAAGATAACTTTTCACCTCTTATAGAACCAGCCAATGCCATAAATGCCGCCAAAGAGACACGCGATGAGGTCAGAGGCATATAACAGCTCATCCAAGAAAGTAAGAAGTCAACCACTTTGTCTTTGGAAAAGGTACCCAGAAACCTAAGAGCTGCCCTACCAAAGCCATACTAACCCGAGCACACGCCACAAATGCTCACAGAAGTTTACCGAGGACAAGCATCAGTTTTTTGACGATAGATGCGCCGTATTTACCGATGCTGGGATATCTAAAACCTGGCAAACGCTGCTTTCAGCTGAGAAAACATATGGGCATCTCCAATGTCCCTGGAAGAGAATTGTCCAAAGTGGTGCTTTCGAGAGACACACGGTGAACAGCGCTAGCACGAAACATTGTTACAGCACGAACGAGCTGGTCAAACGCCCCTAAACGCTTTGGGGATCTTTCAGGGTGGGCAACACGTCCTTGAGCTAGTCAACAACGCTAGGACCTTCTGCCAACGCTTGCTAAATGATGATATCATAGACAGTGATACATTTAACGCGCCATTTAAAAAGATTCATGTCGAGTTGTGTTACTCATAATAGTGTGCGTGTGGAACACGGTTTGAAATAACAAAACAATGGACACAACCGCGAAAACAACATCAGTGCAAAAATATACTAAAGGAGATAGGGGATGACGTCTCGATCCGCCTACAAAACGCTCAAGACACAGATGGTGTCAGCGAATTGAAAAACAAATAAAGGAGGGTGCTTGACGCCATCTTTCCGATGCCAGTTAAGGCCCCCAAGGCTCGCGACATCAAGATTGCTTTAGCGTCTCTCCGAGGCTACTTCAACAGGACCAACAGTAGCAAGTCAGCCTCCCCCCACCCATCTACCTGATATATTCATTAGACATACCGAATAGCCAACAGGTGTTATAATGTGCAGTCGTACCTCGCTCAAATTGCAACTGTTTCATTTGCTGTGAGTTTTTAACTTCTTATCATGACAAAAATTCAGTGTAAAAGATATGTCTTTGTTGAATATATCGGACAGCTTCAGTTAAACATCCCTAATATTGTCATGTTAAGTATATTTAATTTGTATTGTTTGTTGGCAATTCTCAATGATTATATGTTATGTATATCTGTATTTTGTACTTGACATCGTCCAAAATCAAGTTAATGGTGTACCTAACCAGTGACATTTATTTTGTAAACAAGATAATACATAGATAATATTTCTCTACGATTGTAGATTAAATATTCAGATTTATTATTAATGGTAAACATGTTTACTTCAGTTTGAGTTAAAGATACAGTCCTGATTCTGACCTTAGAAACTTCCAGAAAGAAAATTTCCTATTAATTTGACAGAATATTTCTAGAAAATGGTAACTGAGACCTAGGTCAAGTGGAGGAGCATATCTTGTTTACCTCGGGATTGTTCATGCTTACATCCAAAGCAGAATCAGTCTTATTGTTGTGTTCAGTTTTTAATTTGGTTGGTAAATTAACACATTCGAGACTACAGGTATATTAAAACATTTGAGACTACAAGTATATTAACACATTTGAGAATACAGGTATATTAACACATTCGAGACTACAGGTATATTAGCACACTTGAGAATACAGGTATATTAACACATTCGAGACTACAGGTATATTAACACATTTGAGACTACAGGTATATTAACACATTCAGTATTAGAATTTATTTGGACCACCACTGGAATTCAATTGGAACTTCATGCATCTGAACTTGTGATAGAACTTTTAGGATTATTAAGGTTTTAATTCACAATACTATAAGTTCTTTTTTAAATTTCCACTTTGTATTCTAGGGAAATAAATTATGTGTTGAATTTTACAAAACTTGCTGGTTTTCGCTCTTTCTTTTACTTAGTTTTAAGATCATTGAATCATAACAGTCGTGCTATTGATTCCAACTATTACATATATGTACGTAAGGAAAAGATCGATAATGGAACCGGAGGAACATCCTAGTCATGTATATGGAATGCCTTTGCGGGATATCCCTGACTTAGAAACTATGCAACGGTTTACAATCTTGAAAAGGGGTTTCCTTTAAACAAATCAAAGGGGTTTCCTTTAAACTAATCAAAGGGATTTCCTTTAAACTAATCAAAGGGGTTTCCTTTAAACAAATCAAAGGGGGTTCCTTTCAACAAATCAAAGGTTTTGTTAAGAAACATATTGTTTAAAGGTAAGTGTTGAGGTTTAAGTAAATTTTTATCAGCATTATTGGTAATGTTGTGCAATGTACGTAATAACAAATTCTCGTCAACAACTGCTTCGTACTAGCGATGCCACATTTCGATGTGAAAACCATATATATACTTTACGAAAAGAATTAACAGAAAAATCATATTTAACAATGCTATTAGGCAGAGATATGGAAATATACCGGTTCAGCCATAAATTTTATGATTCAAATTTTACGTGTAATAAGACGTACTCTACCAAATTGTCAATATAATACATCAACATGTTTTCATTTCTTACCTTTCGAGAAATGTGTACAGGATTCCAAGTGCACACTTTCCACGCGTTGTGCGTGGTAAAATACCCATACTTCATCATATAATGAACTACTTAAGAATCAAATGCATTACATTTTCTGTGTTTGGTAGAGACGCGTTATATACGATATTCATCAAATTTTGCAACAAAAAAATGAACCCTTTTCATCTACAAAAGTGTTTGTATCCCAAACAAGTCAAGCAAGTCAACAAAATTAACAATTATCATAATGGATTAAACATTAAATCAGGTCTATCTACGTGTGTATACAAAAGTTCTATTAAATTTCATTTTACTAACTGATTTGGCTAACAAATTTTTCAGAAGAAAAAGTTTAAATCTAGAAACTTGGAAGATTTATTAAAAAGGTGAAAGATCTCAGAATGGTCTCAAAAGTACAATCAGCTATATATGCACATACAAATATTTCAAAATAACATTAATGTACTTTTGAATAGCAACGATTTCTAAGAAAATGTTTTAATCGCGAAACTTAGAAAATTCACCTACAAAAGTGACACATTCATAGATTGTAATGGAAATCTAGTGGGGTCGTTTACTTATGCACACAAAAATGCACCAGCAATTGGGGCCTGAGAGAGAGAGAGAGAGAGAGAGAGAGAGAGAGAGAGAGAGAGAGAGAGAGAATACATAAAGCAATATATGACGATTGATAGAAAAAAATTAACTGATAACAAATACCAGATACCAAATTAAAAGACCTGTTAAGGATAGTAATCCTTATATCAAATGTAATTTAAGCAAATTAAGAAAGGAAAATTTAATATTGCTTTAAAAATGACCGTCTGATGATCAGCATTATGACAGCATGAAGGAAGTAAATGATCGGCTATAAACGAAAAAAGATAAACCCACAGACGAGGAAGGAGTGTGTGTGTGATTTGGATTTTTAACGTATCTTTAACAATTGACCTATCGCCAGTTGTCAATCACGCTGATCAATTAACCAATCAGCGAGTGTAAATTAGACGCACCTCCAGGCATTGCTTTCGTCATTAATTGCAAACTGCTCTACGTCAGCAAGTTTGACTAACAGTTTGAGCTTTCATTAGAATAGTTACCAGGTCCTCGTCTACTAAATTAAAATATACATTGGTATACATTGGTATGCATTGGTATACATTGGTATGCATCCAGTATTCACCTTGGATGCCCACAACGTAATTCTTTGAGAACATGCAAGAGAGATGCAGGCATCATAATAACCAATTCACTGTGTCCTAGAGAATATCATTGTACTGAAATGTCAAACTGATGGTTCATTGTTGTCGAGTTATATTATTCCCTGATCATGATGACGTCGCTGAAAACAATATGCACATAAACCAATTTTTAAAATCACGAACATTTCACGGCCACTTTAAACTTCCCTGAAAGACATACGGAGAATGTATGCGCTGTACCACAGTACAAAGATTTTTTTTGGGGTTTTTTTGTTTGTTTTTTTTAGAGTTTGACCAACGTCTCTCAATCGACTGCAAATGGCGGAATAGCCCTATGACCATAATCGTTCATTTAAGTTTAGAACCCAAGGCGTATGCTAAATTACTGTATAAATTATTTCCATGTATTGGACGGATGTTGTGCCGGACTGTGTAATGTGTCACCATATATTGTAAATTATATAAACCACACCAGTGACTCATTTCTTAACTACTGTAAAAACAAATGGGACTAGGTAGACGCCTATCACGATCACAAGTGACTGAATGCTAGAATTTTGCGTTTTGTATAGCATTACTTGTGGATCTACTGAAATTATTTATTTATTGGGGGGGGGGCACCAGACAGATGCCCCCCCCCCACTTAGCCAAAAAAATAAAAGGTATTTTACTTGTTTGTGTTTCCCCCTTCGAGGTGTTGCAAGTGTTTTCTAGTTTAAAAACAGAATCTTTACCCAAGTTTGTTTCCAATTTTGATTGGGGTATTTTTTTCCTAGTGTTTCTAAAAGGTTAGTTTGCCCGCTCGGGTTTTATCCACCCGTTTAGGAGCCCTCACCTTTTTTTTCTAGTGACCTTTGCCAGAGGTCCCTATGTCCTGTGTATGTTATGTGTATTTTGCTATATTGTGTGATTGCTATAGATGTTGTTGTAAGGACAGCAATTTTGGTCAAATTCTCCTAAGTTTTCTACAAATATATTATTATAATATAAACTTTAAATTTCCAATTTTTATTTAGTAATTTATATTCCATTTTTGAATTTTGCATAAGAAACGGTGCGCTAATAGCTTTATGAAAATAAGACTTATTGTTTTAAATGCGTGTTGTATCGTGTGTCGTTTCTTATTTCTATTTTTGCTCGTATTAATTGGTAGTTGTAAGGCTTGTCCTATATAAGGAGCCAAATGTCTTCTCTTTATTCATTCACCATGCTTCTCTTAATTTGCGGACACAGCCCTACCTCTCGCCTCGAGCACTATGTTCAAACAGAAAAAGGGTCCGAAAGGGCCTAATAAAAAAAAAATAAAAAAAAATTTGTTAATCTCTATCCTTCCTTTCACCTCTGGAATCCTTTCCTATCCTTTATCCCCTTTGTATTTGTACTGTTTGTCCATGTTCTGCACATGGATTTTTCGGTGGCTCTTTCAACGGCTTTCCCACTTCGCGTAGCGCCCTGTGGTATAGCCCAGTGACGTTTCTGTCTCCTACTTCATCCATGTGCAGATCCCCTGTCCTTGTTATCTAGAAATAAAAAGAAGTGTTTTTTTGAAATTACTTACAGCCGGGAAAATAAGAAAAGAGCAAGGACTGATGTGTGTGTATGTGAGGGGATGGGTTTTTAGGTTGTACCAGAGCATCAACTGTGTTGATATTTTCATACATCTGCTGATAGAAGTTCATTCCATTGGCTGTCAGAATATATTTATAAAAATGCTGATCATCACATGGAATTTCTAATATTTATAAGTACTTATTGCGTCTCTACGTAATACGTATCATTTTACAAGCTAGACTGCGATATCAGGTTGTCAATCCAGTAATGCTAGTCGAGTCAAGCTAGACTGCGATATCAGGTTGTCAATCCAGTAATGCTAGTCGAGTCAAGCTAGACTGCGATATCAGGTTGTCAATCCAGTAATGCTAGTCGAGTCAAGCTAGACTGCGATATCAGGTTGTCAATCCAGTAATGCTAGTCGAGTCAAGCTAGACTGCGATATCAGGTTGTCAATCCAGTAATGCTAGTCGAGTCAAGCTAGACTGCGATATCAGGTTGTCAATCCAGTAATGCTAGTCGAGTCAAGCTAGACTGCGATATCAGGTTGTCAATCCAGTAATGCTAGTCGAGTCAAGCTAGACTGCGATATCAGGTTGTCAATCCAGTCGAGTCAAGCAGTTCTTAAATATATGTCAGATATTGAACCTATTTTTCAGGATAAAGTTTTTGGACCCACATTCTTGGATCAGGCTTTACATCCAAGAATAAAACAAATATGCATTTAAAGAAAAAACTTACCGATAAAACTTGACTCTAATATTCACAATACTATATGTAGGGAAACATTGGGTATTCAAAAATCAACTTTGTATCATTTGTTTTTAAATATTTACTGCATCCCTGCACATTACGTAAAAATGATTTAGCAATTTGCAACAAAAACTGTAGTATGGAGTTGTCTTTCCAGGCATGCAGACAAGTCGAGCAGTTATGTTATTACAGACGTTTGATTGTTTTTCACTGCATGCATTTTTAACCTAGATCCTGGGAGGAGATTTTGTATTCAACATTGAAATATGTGATTTTTAAAAAAAATCTGATAAAAGAAATACGCTTAATGACGAAACTTTACCGTAATACTTGTTATAATATATTTATGGGAAGACGGTTATACAGATTACGTTTATATTATTTGTTAAATATTTATTGCGTTTCTACACATTAGGTAACACTGATTTAGCATTTTGCAGCAAAGATTGCGTTATCGGGTTGGCAAGTCCAGTAAGTAGTATGGACTCATTTGAAGTATGATAGAATATAATGTACCTGTCTTTCATCTAGTATAGCACGATAACCATACTATTTTCCCTAATTTAATCAAAGATGAACTAAACTCGTTTGCATTTGCAGATTGCATGTATTTGAATGTTATTTGTATGAGCAGTTAGAGTTAATTTAATTAAAAAAAAAACAATCATAGATCATGTTAAAGTCGTTAATTTAATTAAAAAAAAAACAATCATAGATCATGTTAAAGTCGATCATTTTCAAATGATCTTTCTCTTTGAAATCTAAATCCAACTAGTTGCAAATATATGACACATAACATTATGCAACTTTACTTTTTTCTGGCGCGGAGGGTGTGTGTGGAGATAATTGTATAATTTTGACTTCATCTATCAGTACACCAAGTAAGTTAAAGAAATCTTGGTATGTAATTTGTAGACTGGTTTTGTTTACCCGTATACATGTTATGACATTTGGGGCCTTTATGCTGCGAGCAGTTGTTGTACACAGTTACACATTTAAATGAATTACGGAGATACATATCATTGCCGTGTTTCCATTATTTATAGCAAATAATTGTAACCGTAAGCCTGACATACCTTTGCAAGCAAAGGAAAATAAAACGAATTTTGTGATGATTACACGTGCCATTATCTGACAGCGTGTATATAAAATATTTGTAGGTAAGGAAATCATTAATCGTCAAGCCGCTGAGCAAATTTGTTGTTTCGATACAAATTATTAATTAAAGAGATCAGAACATTTATGACGTGATTCAGAAAAGACTGTATGTTGAAGAAGTAAAATTTGCACATTATTTTGTTGTACTAGATGACATGAAATCTATATGACATAACATTTATACTACGACGAATCCAGAGAATACCAAACGCTCGCACACACACAGTCATCACAGAAAATTATCCATCATGTGCAACAAGAAAAATGTCAGCCTTGATATGGAAAGTAAATGTTAGGATTAAAAAGGAGTAAATTTATTTGCACAATCAACGTAAAGAAGTGCTTGCACACAAAGAGTTGCGATTCTAATGACCATTCATAATTACTGATCAATTATGATCAAATGACTAATCAATATTAATAAACACTAATTAAATCTTAATCATTTATGATATTAGTGGGTCGATTGGCTGTCTCCTTGAAATTTCTAAATGTTTCTATTTATTTATCTATAAAATGAATTTGATGTCTTAAGAACCTTTCACTTAACGTAGTTTTAAAAATAAGAAATGAAAGAAAAATCTACCAACAACATTACACAGCTGTCTTTTTTCCCAATATGTTTACCTCATTACGGTTTTAGTCACATATGGACTTTGACGACGTAGTCAATGTTTGCATTTTGTGAAGTTTTCAGCGATTTTTAATGGCATATAAGCAGCGACATTTATTTTTACTTTTTTTTACATTAAATATTAGAATGATTAAATATTCTCTCCAGAAATTTATTTTGTCCCAATTGTTTATTGTATGTTCAACAGTCAGAACTACAGATTTGGTGCCTTTGATTAACTGTTTTTACATTCTTTTGTCTACAGCGTTAATTAAGAATTATGAAAAAATTTACATCGTGTCTTTTGTCTACATGACTCGATTCCAGTCGGAGGAATACAGAATGACTATGTATTACGTAACACTTAATTATTTGGTCGCTATGCCAGCCTACCCACGACTGAAGGTTTGGGAGTTGGTTCGCACAGGCAAGGCAATTGGTGCTGTAACCCGCAGACCAGGGTTCGAATCTCATTAGGGGGGCGAATTATAATTTCTCTATCCTGTAAGATAATACTCTTTTTCCACTTATTATCACGCATCCTTCTATGGGGATAGCACTCTGTCCGCTCTATCGGGTATATATTTGTAACTGTCTATATATTAACTTCTATTTGTCCAGATTTATGTCCTATGAATCAGGGGTTACCGTATATTAGATGAGAGCTAATTACTGGGTCGCAATGCGAGTGTGTCTGTCACAAACGAATGCTATTATTCATGAATATGTCCCGTCTCTTTTTGGTGTTTGTGTGTGTGTGCATTTAATCGAGACGGCGAGGGCGTTGGTGCGAACAGTGATGGTAATTGGCTCCGTAACCTGCGGACCAGGCTTTCGAATCAATCAACATTGCCAATATTATGTGATATCCACACAAAATCAAACCCATATTTAGATAGTTGAAAAGTTATCATCTAGTGCCTTTAAGATTAAGTAACATTTCCTGGGACATCTATAACTAAGCATATGAAGCAATTGACATCAATATTTTATACAGTTAATAAAATTCTCAATATAAAGACAAATTTACCAAGAGATCCTATTTTGAAGTTTGTCTTCCAAGAGTCAAATAGAAAGGTACAGAACTGTTGATGGAATTATTCGACATATTTTCTACTCTTATATTCCCAAATCTCCGATGAACAGAAGAGAATTGTCTTAATGCGAAAGTAAAATAATTTGAAGACAATGTTTGGTGATGGAGATCCTAGTTTCCCTATTAATTTCTAGACTTGAATTAAAGCTTTATAAGCTTGTATAATAAATCTTGCAATTGCTTTTGACCAATTTCATCTGCTAGAAAACATTAATTAACAATAAGTTAAAATTTGTATGTTCTCATTACCTTAAGTCAACTTTTAAGACTTCATAAAGTTACCGCCGTTCCTAAAAAAACAATGACATTTGTCTTATCCATGTTTACAGAAAGACCCCATTTCACACAAAACAGCCTCAGTGTGTCTATCTTTCTTTGTAATTCTAAAACAGTATCGGCAAAAACACACAGGTCGTCAGCATAAAGTAACAAAATTATATTTCTTCAGCAAATATTCTAGTTCCACTATTTTCGTTCATTATTGGTATTAAATTATTTAAAATCAAGGAGACAAGGAAAGGATTTAATATTAAATCTTGTATCACTTCAAGCTTACATTCAAAATATTCACTTATTTCATCTTGAGGTCTTTTCAGCTGATTTAATGCCTGAATATTTTTTTTAAAATAGTAAGTAGTGATGGGGGGGGGGGAGGAGGGGCGACATAGGGTCTATGGGACTTCTATGTTAAAATAAGGTCCCGGCACTATGGGGTAAAAATTTATGGGGTCACGTAGACTTCTATGTTAAATTTGGTCGTTGCACTATGGGGTCAAATGGGACTTTAACATGGGCCACTCTAGGGTCAATGGGAAATGACGTCACGGTACTGGACACTGGCAACAATGTCGCCAGTGGCTGACCTCAATCGGGCAGAACACTGGCAACAATGTTGCAAGAGGCTGACCTGAATAAGCACTACTTTATGTAGGGACAAATACAATAGAGACATAGACATAGAAACACGTATAGAGACACAGACATACACAAACAAATACACAAATATGGTAGAGAGAGCTAATCTTTTCGAGGCAGTGGAGTGGCCCTGAAAAGGGCCTTTGGGTTTCTTCTTCTTTGTCTTCTAAGTTCTTCTTTTCCTCCACCAACTTCTTATTTTCTCTTCTACATTCTTCTTTTTCTTTTTCTTCTTCTTTTCTTCCTGTTCCTCCTTCTTCTTCTTCTTCTCCTCCTCCTCTTTTTTCTCTTTTCATTCTCCTCTTCTTTTTCTATTTTTTCCTTCCAAGCTCTCATTCTTATTCTATCATTCTCGTCTTCCTTCTCCTCCTTTATTTGTTTCATCAATTCTCTTATCCTTTCCTTCATCTTCTTTAAATTGTTTATCTCCATCTTCAGCCTGTGTGGACTACACTTGTAATACTGCATCCTCACCAAAAATTCCTCCAACATCCCCATGCCATCTACTGCCTCTTGCAGTGTCTTCACTGCTTCTAATTTGTTAGAAGCCATTTTTTGGAATATTCAGCGTTGAATGGCGCGAATGACTAACTAACTAAACTTTGTATTAAAGAGGGGTGCGCACTTACTGTGCATGTGCCTCTGGTTAATGTATGCATGGCATACTGTTAAATTACAAGGGGGAAGGAAAAGTAACTCATCCCCCAGGCTTTAAGCATTGGTACAGCCAAATAACGCCAGTTAGGGGCCGTAGCTTGAGAGGGAATGACTGACTGATGGATTATAGTCGCATATGCACTATGTGCTTTCGCGACTGGTTATAGCCCTAGGCTGGGCCCTCGGAAGTGTGGGTATGGTACCGCCATGGCCTCTTGGAGCCCTAGGCTGCCCCCCCCCCGAGGTGTGAGTATGGTGCCATCACGGCCTTCTGGAGGTATGAGAATGGTGCCATCATAGCCTCCTAGTTTGAGTCTATACCACAGCACCCATCTTGAGTCCGGCAGCGAGGAAAGGTGGAAAGGAACCCAGAAGGCAGCAGCACAAAACCCCACAGCAACGCCCCGGAGACAACCTCGCAGAGCACCCCCAAGCCGACAACCGCGCGTCCCAGCCCAACGCCAAGGCCGGACTTTATGTCAAATCTAGTCCAGTTTTCCTAGTGGACAGCCCTATACCAATGTAGTGAAAGTCACCTGTGCAATTGTTCAAGCGTTTGGGGTTGTGAATTTTGAATAAATTGGCGAGTTTGAATTTTGTGTACTAGGTGTACTTGTGCGTTTGCCGAAAAAGATTTCCAATTATATGGGGGGTTAACCCTCCCATAAACGTTATCCGTACTCAGCTTTTTGTTTCGATGGTAGGATTTTTAGACGGTGGATCTAAAGGATCGTGTTTGTTTTGTTTTTGGTGTTCATAAGCCAATGGAAGACCCTTGGTTTTGAAAGGGGAAAGGGGCCCCCTCTCCTCAACCCCCACATTTGGCCCCATGATCGGGTTCTTGGTGGGAAATCTGTACAGTGAGCATTGGTTTGCCGCTATCAGGATCCCACCCGGGTATATGCTAGTATGTTTTCCCTAGCACCCGTCTGATGCCCATTTTCGCTTGTCTTGTGGGTAGGTGTGAGGGGAGGGACGTTTGTCCATTTCGAGTGGGAACTACAATAGCTCCTTCTTACGAGGAGGAAATGTATCTCGAGCTGGTTATGTTTCGCTTGTCCGGAAGGGGCTTGTGGAGCAGCAGGTAGAGCTTCCTGGACTGCTCCTTGCTTTGATGCTTGTCTGGTTTTGTTTCGCTTGTCCGGAAGGGAAGGGGTTTGTGGAGCAGCAGGTAAAGCTTCCTGGACTGCCCCTTGTTGAGAGGGAATGACGAACACTATGATTTATTTACTTCAAGCACGGACGTGAAGGAAAATATCCCTTATAATAACTTTACATATTATATACTATCCACACAGAAGGAGGAGAAGACCATATCAACTAACCACACAGAAGGGAAGAGAAGAAAAAAACACCATATCTACTATCAAAAACCCCAATATCTACTATCCACACAGAAGGGAAGAGAAGAAAAAAAACACACCATATCAACTAACCACACAGAGGGGAAGAGAAGAAAAAAACACCATATCTACTATCAAAAACCCCAATATCTAGTATCCACACAGAAGGGAAAAGAAGAAAAAACACCATATCTACTATCAAAAACCCCAATATCTACTATCCACACAGAAGGGCAGAGAAAAAACCCCACAATATCTACTTTCCACACAAACGTACGCGAATGCATACAAACACACACTCTACTATCAACACAAATGTACGCGAACGCATACAAACACACACACACACACATATCAGTAAAGGAGTTAGTGTTTATAGTCACGCTACTCCACATTCACACAAATTGGCAACTTGAATAGTGTCTCTTTTCTAGAGATCTGGTAAGCCCTTAGAAGGACTGTTTTTCTTGGAACTCCAATTGCACCTGGCTAATGGTGGCACCTCCCTGGTCGGGCACCAAGGACACAACGACGGCTCCAGTCCTGCTCCCAATTAATGTTTGTGGTTAGTAGCGCAGACGGGGCTTGAGTGGCTTCACTATCCCAGTCTTCACTTTGTGGGATAGTGAACACTTGTTGTTCCCTCTGTCTTCTACGAAAACCCGGGGATGATGATCTAGCCTCCTTGCCTCCTGTGGACGCTGTACTGGTTGTTGTGGCTGTGGCTGTAACAGACTTGCCTGTGGTGGTGCTGATAAGGGTTGTGGAGGTGTCCTCACCTGAGTCTTGACCTCACATTGAGGCCTCAGTATGAGATGAAGCACGATCCTTTCCTTCCTCTCTTTCTTCTTTTTCCTCTCCTCCTCCTCCTCTTCCATTCTTGCACTTTCCACTATGGCCTCCATAACCAACTCATCTAAAAGGCGCCTAGCATATTCCAGTTCCATCTGGAGTTCAAGAAGTTTGGTGAGTCTGCTCATGTTGTTGGAGTTGACGAATCAACGTTGGGTAGCTAGTCTCACGAACGCTTCAATTTATATCCCTGGAGCACGGACGTGAAGGAAAACATCTCCTTATAACAAAACGTACAATACCCATATTACCATAACATGGAACGCGTGGACCTAAAAGAAACACTCAAGCTGACTTTTTCTTTACAAACACAGACACACTATCGGACAAGACAGAGAAACGAAGTGCGGTTAGACACTTCTATTTTTTTGTTGATATAAAACAGGGAAGCGAAGTGCTTATAGACACACTTCTATTTGTTTAACATAAACACACAAATTTTTGGCAATTTGATTAGTATGTCTTTTCTAGAGTGTTGGGGTAGCCTTAAAAAGGGCTGTTGTGTTTACGGGGAGTTATGGCAATCTTTTATCGTCTAAGATTGCGTCCCCGTCTGGCGTCAAGCTTTCCCACAGGATACGGCCTGCTTCTTTAGAGAGAGAATGAGAACTCTTTCGTGTCTACACGACAGTCGACAAAACCTCTGACTGGTTCCTGCTGCTGTTGCTGCTGCTGCTGCTGTTTTTGCTGTTCTCTCTGCTGTTTCTGAAGTCTATACTTCTCTGTCCACTCTTCATGTCTGACTTGATTTCCTCTCTGAAGACCTCATCTATCAGATCTTGGGCTAATGTGAACATCCTGACATTCTCTATCTCTTCAGGCTTCGGTATCATGTTTTGCCTGACACGGTGTGAATTCACGTAAGCTTCGTTCAGATTGGTTAGTCTTGAAGGCATCTTCGTAGGTTGACGAGTCAGTAATGGATGGGCAGACAGGAGACCGCCAAGCTTAATATGTCTCAAACGCAGACGCGATAGAAAACACCCCTACTGAGTTTTAGTGTCGGAACGCTATGATAGCTAATTTCATGGTGAGGGATAGAGAGAAGTCAAAGAGCATTTATTACGATAAATTGTTTGAAAACAAACGACCGACACATTTTTTTTTTAAAAACACAACATTTTTTTTATTCAACAAACAACATACAACTAACAATTAACAATACTATCAAAAAACCATTTTTGACAAGGTTGACAACGTTGTGAAGTCAAGTTAGATTTCCACTGATGGAAGTCATGAGGCCATTGATGTACACTACGTTTCCTAGCTAAAGACAAAAGATAACCATAACGGTCACAAAACCATCGATTTACTTTCTCATCGTTTCTAGAAGAGTTACGATCAAAATAAGTCACTAAATGTTCTAAAGAATATCCAAGACTGCGTTGATGAAGAAAATACACACAATATTGTCCACACACCATGGAATCTGTGCCTTGTAATTTCACATTATTGAATCGTGTCGTCTGGGCATTTCTTCTCATAAAAGTCGATGATGTCGTCTTCCAAAGGTGGTAATCCATACTAATCAAAATACTCCACACAACCCTCTTTAGGGAAGCAGACGGCTACCCAATGGGTTCCTGAGAGATGACTGTCGTCCGTGTTGATTACATCAGCTTGATGGTCTTGAGGTTTGCGATGAGGTAATTCATCTTTAACACACACGACAGGATTCCAAGAAGCAGTGTGCGAACTGTTGTTTGTTCAAAAGGTAATTAAGTTCCGTGGTATCCATTTTTGTTTTGTTTTGTTTCACAGGTAATGATAAGTCATCAATTCAATCCGTCAAAGAGGAGACGGGATGAAATTCTACCCACTGGGATTCTTGCATTGTCATGATGGTAGGTGGCATGGCAAACAGATCCAGTTCCGACTTGGAATATTCGCAAGACTCTCGGTGCATCATTTTCTTTCTTTCTCTCTGTTTGTGATTTAATAATCAAAAACATCTAAGTCTCGGACAGTTCTTCTTTTCTTAGCCTTTCTAGCTCTAATGGTGTGAAGTCCTCTGAAGGGGTGTGTTCGTCGTCGTCTCTTTCTGCCTTGTCCTTGCTGGTCCACAATTGTTTGTGTCCTTGTTGCAATCTCAGATTGGCAATGGCAGCACCGATGATACAATACACCACAGAGATATGGCAGAAAAAGACGATTTGCGTTTTAGGCACACGTTCTCCACACCAAACCCACAAGGGTTGCTTTTGTAGGTCTTGCACAGAAGAACTGGGTGAAGGAGTGGTCACTGATGTAGTGGTTGAGGCTGTGTTGAAGTGTTGGTCACTTTTTTTTATAGTACATAACTTGCGAAGCGTCGATCCAAGAGTCAAAACTCGGCGGATATCCTTTACAATGTACTTTAATTTCTTTTACACGACGTTTTCCCTTCGATCGAGAATGATTTCGATGTCGTACACTTCGTCTTCTCTTTTAGTCACGCGTTGTAACTCGGGCAAGTTAAACGTTCCTTTCAACACTTCCCCGTTCATATCTTCCAATTTATAGACGGTAGGATGACGGCCACGCACTCGTCCAGTGACACGAAACAATTGGGTGGTCCAGTTGGGTAAGTAACCTATGTCGAAAGTGCGTTTGGTTTTGCCAATACGCACCCAATCTCCCGCCGTCAACACTTCGCCTTTCTTGGGGACAGCCACAGTCGGGGACGTACCAAACAGGCGCTAAAAGACGGTCACTTCGTTGTTGGGAGTCACTTCTTGGTGGTGGTGGTGGTGGTGGGGCGCATCCGATGCTCCGATGGTAAGATTGGTTGTACACTTGGACCAGGTGCGGTAAGACGTCGATGTACTTGAGAGTGTGTTGATGCGTAAAATATTTCTAGATGTGTTCTTTCAAGGTGCGTTGAAAACGTTCCACGATGATGGCTTTGGTATCTGGGTTCTCGGTGGTGAAAATATGAATGTCTCGTTTCTTTAATTCTTTTTGGAATGCTTGGTTCAGAAATTTGGTGCCTTTGTCGGTTTGCCATCGAAGAGGGTGACGACCACTTTGTTTCAACAGCAGTTTTAGGGCTCGCACTAACTCAGTGCATGAATTGGAAGTCAATGGCACGATCCAGGCAAATTTGGAAAAGACGTCGATGACACAAAACAAATATTTGTAGCCGCGATTGTAGGTGGCCAAATGAGAGACATCGGCTAAATCGGCTTGCCATTGATGATCGATGCCCTACATTCGGGTGCAATCTCTGAAAAATTTTCGTCGACTGGGTTTGTGTAAGGTGTACATGGCTTGCTCTTGTAACCATCATTGCACTTCAGATAAACGGACACTTTTCAGTCGAGTTTTGGCAGCACGATACGATTTCTGAACTCCTCCGTAACCTGCAGGATGGGATGGATCGTAGTCAATGCTGGCTAACACCTCCATTTTTTAGTAGGTTATCCACTCTTCGCTGATGCTACTGTGAATGGGACGAGGTGGTGGTTTGGAACGGCTTTACATGTCCGATGTGCTACTGGAGTAGAAGTCGAAGGTAGTGGTGGTGGTGGTGGTAATGGGATGGTTTTGGTCTTCTTTTGTTTTTTCACTTCTGCTTTCCCTTCTTTCTTTTTGACTTCTGTCGAAGGTGGAGTGGACATCATCTTTTTAACCCAAGCCTTAAGTTCTTCTCGTTGGGTTGTAGGGGAAGGGATCAACAAGGACGCTGCAATCTACTAGGGATGGGAGCTGCTGACGGTGTTTGAAAGACTTCTTCTGCCTCTTCTTCCTCAGGCATCCTTGGGGCTGCATCTGTCTTGACCGCTGGGGGTGAGGGTGGTAGTGTTGGTAATGGGCTTTTCATCAGAGTCTTAAAATCTTTTAGAGTTGGTAGAGCTGTTTCGTCTAAAGCTTTCTGGTGAAAGAGTTGCAGTCGTTGCAACAGTTGACCGTAGCTTTGCGATTTTTCCGTTTCTGACAAATCGCTGCGATCCATCAACGATTGCAATTCGTGTTGTAACTGGGACATCTCGGTCAAATGAGGATTGGGAGGTAAATGCGGGGTCCTTTGTTCTTGCCAACGATGGTATTCCATCCATCGTTTGTAAGGTACTAAAGCCAGTTTTCGTCCTTCCATCGGATTTCAATGGTCACGTCTGAGATCTTTTGACTCCAGAATCCTCCTTTTATCCTAAAATACCTCCCAACATACCCAACATGGGTCCCACTACTCCTTTGACAATAGGTCCTAACAGTGGTATAAATCCTTCTCGTTGCACCAACATCTTTATCTTTTGACGAATGGGGATTTTTTTGGATCGTTTGGCGAAGAACGTGTCGATGCTTGGCTAAGCACTCTTTCTGATGTTTAGACAAAGGTATCGTTCCTGTCAAGACATTCAGACAACATTCGCACACTGTATCGATGACGTCTGTGGAGGCGGTTTGAATGAGTTTTTTTTTTCGCATGGGTGGGGAAGCTTTGGACAGGATGGACAACACTAACCAATGTTTGGCTAAACGAGAAGGCAGTCCTTTCCTTTTCTTTCTTTTGGGGGGTAGAAGAAGGATGTCTTCCGGTGGGTGACATCTTTGTTGGTTGGTTGGTTCCGGGGCACACACCAAAAATATACTAACGTTGATGACTTGGCACACTGCCTTTCATCCATTTATTGACTATCGCTTCGTCAAAAAGGTGCCGATTTGTTTTCCAAAATCGCCAAAGAATCTTCTTCTTTGGTTGCTCCTCTTTTTCTTTGGACGAATGTGTCTTTTCTAAGGGTGACGTAGATGCTTGGCTAAGCGCTTTTTCGGATGACGAGACTGTCCTTTTCTTTTTCCTTTTCCTTTTTGGACAGGAGAACGACGATGGTGATGGTGTGCACGTCTTTGAGGGGACATATTTGGGCATTCAGGAGCACACACACACAAATACACTGAAGTCCATGACTTGACACGCGTCCTTTTATCTTATTTTTTATTTTTTTATAAAAGTTTCTGTTCCAACTGTTTGACCATATGTTCTGTATGGCCAAAAAACCGTTCCTTTTGGCTGCTTCTCCTTTTCTTTGGACGAGTGTGTCATTTCTGGGGGTGATATCGATGCTTGGCTAAGCGTTTTATCGGATGACAAGACTGTCTCTTTCTTTTCCTTTTTGGACGGAAGAACGACGATGGTGATGGTGTGCACTTCTTTGAGGGGACATCTTTTTGGTTCAGGAGCAAAACGTACACGCGTCCTTTTATCTTATATGTCTGATAAGGTTTGAAAGAAAAAATCCTCCCTTTTGGTTGCTACTCTTTTTCTTTGGACGACTGCGTCTTTTCAGGAGTAGACGTCGATGTTTGGCTAAGCGCTTTTTCGGATGACTAGGTTGTCCTGTTCTTTTTCCTTTCCCTTTTTGGACAGAAGAACGACGATGGTGACGGTGTGCCCTTCTTTGAGGGTCCATCTTTGGACGTTCAGGAGCACAAAAGCACTGTTTCCTATCGTTTGCCCCTGGTCTTTTTTATACTGGAATGCGTCGCCACTGATTGTCTGTACGTCGTATATACTTGATGACAGGCATCACCTGACGTTGAGAAGTTCGTATCGGACCAAATCGGGACAGTTCTTGCCTCTATAAATCCAGTAAACTTGGTAACATGCCAGATCTCTCTTGGACTTTGATTTTGGGGGCAGGTATTTTGTGAGCAGCGGCTACTGCCGCTAAAGAGGAAGAGGGTGTCACCGCTGGAGAAGTTCTTGGAGACGCGGGTTTCCAATTTTTCATCAAATGAGGAAGAACATGTGTCAGATTGGGTTTGGCTGGCATCATCAGCAATGGAGAAATAGAAGAAACTGAGGCTACTGCTGTCACCTTTGCGGCAGGTCGTGGTTTGCGAATGTAAGGTTGTGTCCTGGCTGCAGTACCTCTCTTGCGGGTAGAATATGTTTTCTGGGGTCATTTCTGGGGACTTTTCTTTTTCTCAGGCTGTTGTTGTTGTTGTTGTTGTGGGGCTTAACGCCATTTTTCAGCACAATATAGGCTATACATGGCGGCCAGTATTAATGGTGGAGGAAGAAACCGGGAAATCCCCGGAAAGAACCACCGACCCACGAGAAGCTATTGGCAAGCTTTCTCACATATCCACATTTGCCGGATCCTAGACTCGAACCCACGCAGACAGAGGTGAGATGGCAGTGATCCGTAACGGAGAGCGCTTTAGACCACTCGGCCACTCGGGGCCCCTTCTCAGGCTGTGACCTGGTCTTGACACCGCCGCTGCTCTTTTTGTTCTTTGTACGTCGGGGAGTGACTTTTTCTTGGGAAGGACTTTGGGAACGTTAGGATCCGTTTTTAAGAGGGAGCGAATGATGACACCTCCTAGAGAACCGCTACCTCCAGGTTTCAAAATGATTTGCTTTTTGGTTTGAGTGTCGATGCGGGGATCGGGCAGTTGCGTGAAGGATACTTTGTTTCTCTCAAAAAAGCGTTTGATGTGGAATGTGAATGATGCCTTGCAGTAATTGACGTGCTGTCACTGTAAACTATTGTAAGACTTCTTTGAGACTGGCTTTTTTCGCGACTGATGCCGTACAAGGCACGAATCAATTTGACGGGAAGATGAGACTGAAGGGACGTCATGTTGACGATGTGTGAGACAGACCCAAAGTGACTTAGGTTTTAATAGATTTATTTGGTTGTTGTTAAGTCGACGACGGGGACGTGTACACGACAGGTCCTCCGTCTTGGCACCAGTGGTGAAACAGATGGGTACGAAATGGCAAATAATCGAGGTGGGTGGGTTTTAAATCCACGAGTAAATAGGCGTGTGGGGCTTGAGAGTCATCGTCGTACGCATGAGTCAGTCAAGGCGTTCCTAACTGTTTGGCTAAGACTTGTACTTGCGATTTATCTCTAGGGCTTTTAAACAAGACCACATAATGAGCATTGAGACTGATGGTGCGATGGGCTTTACTTTGTTGAAACAAAATTTGGGTAATGTAAATGACACTGGCATTACGACGATGTCCTTTGCGCCGAAACCACAGTTTAATTTCTTCTTCGTCTTCTCCTAACATGTCGAAGATGATCAGATGTGTTTGGCTGGGGTCAGACACGATCCCGTCGTCTTCGCCAGGAATGCCTTCCGCAAATGCGATGGAATCGCCTTGACTTTCTCGCAGAAGGCTGTACGCCGATTGCCACTCTTTGAAACACCACACGATCCGTTGAGGTGGACGATCGATCAAATGATGTTTATTATCGATCAAATGTTTGACAAATTCGGTTTTGCCTGAACCGCTGAGATCCGGCAATTAACATGTTAAAGGGATCCCGAAGATACAAGGCCTCCCAACAGGCACGATCTAAGTTTTCGTCGATGACT
This sequence comes from Megalonaias nervosa, assembly GCA_016617855.1. Lineage (NCBI taxonomy): Eukaryota > Metazoa > Mollusca > Bivalvia > Unionida > Unionidae > Megalonaias > Megalonaias nervosa. The sequence goes on from JAECUM010024469.1 coordinate 24,319, forward strand.
TTGAAAGTGGAGGAAGAGGGAGCAGAGACAGTAGAGGTAGCCATAGTACTGTAAGGAATGTCACTTTTGACACGAAGACAGACAAGACAATAGTTTTTATACTTCTTTCTGGACACGTTTATTGCAATCTTTAAATGTGAACAACACGAAAGACAAAAATGCATAAAAGCCAAATGGTTAAGTACATGCATAAAAGACACATCAAAACGATGAAAGTGGAATATAAACAAGTCACTGTACAACATTTTCTGGTGTCCTAGGGACAGTGTGTAATGTTCTTAGAGTCTTTACACTCCTTGGCACAGTCACACAAATGTCCTCTCGGAATGGTCTTTCGGGGATGTCGATGACAGTCCTGTCCTGAACGGAGTGGTTTTCCTCGGTGACGGGTTCTTCTTCTTGCACTGTCCCCCTAACACAAGTTTAAAAGTTACTTTTTTCACTGAACGTTTGAATTTAAGATCACAAATCTTGGGCATAGTGTACCATTTCTTTTGTCCACGTCAACGCTTTCACATGAATCAGTCCTCCTATAGAATTTAGGTACCAGTGGTTCAAACATCGGTGACGTAACGGATGCAATTGTTCTTGCGTTTCACTTGTATTTTGACCAACTCTCGGTAAATGAGTTCTCTCAACTCCACAGGCAAACCACGAGTGTTCTCTTGTAAAGTATCCATGACAATGTCAGGCAGTGTTTATACCCACGTTGAGAGTCACTTCTAAATGCCATTTAGTTTTATTGAAGTTTCCTTATCTTTGCTGAATGAATTTGACAAACAAAATGGTATAGTTTCTTCTGAGGCACTTTCACCCTATAATCTATCCTTACACAAACAGTGTTTGTTGATACATCTAACATACGTTCACAAAAGGTTTCTCGTAAAGATGCGATGTGCGCTGGTTGATCCCACACATACCATGGTAAATTTAGACAGTCTTTGTAATTCTGTTCCAGCGCATTGCCGTCTGGAATTTCACAATTTATTTGGCTCTTGAAATACGTACATCGATATCCATTAGGTATTTGTTGAAGGTCCGACAATCGGAACACATTCAAATGAATCAAATCTGTTATGGCATTCAAATACCATGGGTAACTTAAAAGTTGATGATTGTTAGGGTGCAATTGTTTCTTGCGTTTCACTTGTAATTTGACAAACTCTCGGTAAATGCGTTCTCTTAGCTCCACAGACAAACCACCGATGTTCTCTTGTAAAGTATCCATCCAGAGATTACTAGGGTCCCACGAAAGATAGGTAGTGACAGTGAGGAGACCATCGAGCATGTTCCAAGGAAGCGGAATCTTTCTGTTCCCACTCGTGAAGTGACATACCGCAACTGAAGCACTTGCCTTTATCCCCTTCGCCCAAGTACATAAATCCGGCTCTGGCTAATTCTTCGGGGGTAGGTCCTCCCAGATATTTAGGCCATTTTCCTTGGAAGGTTTGGAATCGACTTTCAAAGTCGCAGTATTCAGGCAAACGCACAGGGAACGTGTATTCGTCTTTCACGGGTTCATTTCGATGAGGGTACGGTGAAATCCGCAGGAGTTTACTTAGGATTGGATGACATCCGTAGGGTGGTAGCCGCATGGTTTCGCGTGGAGGATGACATTGATAATGAAAACCAGTAAAGTGAAAAGGTGTACGATAACGTGTGGCATCGCTTTCGCATCCGTCAGGTTTGACACGCACATCATCACTTTCCATGGTAGGTATGGTAGTAGTAGTAATAGCAAAATTCCCATGATGTGGTACTGAATCGCTGAGGTCACAACGTATGGCATCCCTGCCCTCGCAAGGCACAGCATCGCACTCCACTTGAGAATCACTGAACTTGAATGGTGTTGTCTGTTTGTTAGCATTCATCTTTCTCGCTTGGTGTTGGTAGTCACAATAAACTATCGGTCTTGGACGTTGTCCCTATTTATACTAGTCGTAATGAAGTCTCGAGCTTGTACATCGTTCCTTTTTAATGTCCAGTTTTTGAAGTCTTCCTTTTTTCATCCTGGACAACGGTACTACCTTCTCTAAGGTACCGTCATACCTGAACCGTAGTGTGATGGGTGGAAAGGCCATAAAAAGGTAAGGACAGTGCGGAGACCATCGAGTATGTTCCAGAATAGCTGAATCTTTATAGATATACATCGATCCATACGCAACCTCCGACCACAACTGAAACGCTGAACTTCGTATCCCAATCCAGTCGCAGGTCCCAAATATACAAATCCTGTTCTAGCTAAAACATTCTCAGTAGGTAATCCTTCCCTATCCGTGGGCCATTTTTGAAACGTTTCCAATCGACTGGCACAATTACAATAGTCAGGCAAGAAGACAGGAAAATGGTATGGTTTGAAGTTGGAGTTCTCAATGGGTCTCTCACTCGATTCTTGTTGTGTCGAAGTCATCCTTCTTGTTGGTGGCTATCGTCTTGGGACCATTTTTTTTTATACCAGCGTGTCCGTACGGTAAAGTGAAGTGGTTGGGAAGCCGTACTCGTTTCTGGTACACGATTTGATAGACTTTTTCCAAAGGCCGACTGACAATTTGTTGTGTGGCTAAATGTAGAATCTTGTGAGGTTGGTAGGTGGTCACTTTAAAATCTCGATCCTCTCCAGACTGCAAGGCTTCTTCCAATACCCCAAAGTTCATCACTTGACTGGTGCGATAACTGAGAGTCAATCAAAAAATTATTGTATGTATTTGTGTTTGTATGCGTGCTCGTACATTTGTTTTTGTGTATATTTGTGTGATTTTATGCGTACGCCTACGTTCATTGCTGTGTGTGTATTTGTGTTTTTGCATGCGTGCGCGTACGTTTGTGTGTTTGTATGTATGTGTGTGTGTGTGTGTGTTGCTGTGTGTTGCTGTGCGTACGTACCTATGTGGATAGTATATAATGGGTTATTTTATTCACTTCTGTGTGGATAGTAGATATGAAGTTTTTTTCTTCCCCTTCTGTGTGGATAGTACATATGAGGTTATTTTCTTCACATCCCTTCTGTGTGGATAGTAGATATTGGTGTTTTTTTTTTTTTTTTTTTTTTTTTTTTTTTTTTTTTTTTTTTTTTTTTTTTTTTTTTTTTTTTTTTTT
>JAECUM010024470.1:0-13198 GCA_016617855.1 Megalonaias nervosa
TATATATATATATATATATATATTCCATAGGTTAAGACAAAACAGCTATAAGATAAAAGATATAATCTTGAATGTAATAGAGTTCGAACAGTTACTTGGAAGGGGTAAGAACATAATATAATCCATAGATGTTGTTCTTACTGGGTTTCAGCCTCTGTTCAGGAAGAAATACCAAATAAATTGATGCATGTGGCCAACTACACCCTTCTGTAGGCTGATACATTTCGCCAATCAGATAAATCAGCCTCGCCCCACGCCACCCCTAATCTGTGTTGATAATGATGAACAATTTCTAGATATGATGTCACGTATTCCTAACACGTTCAATGTTACTGCATAAAAGCCTGTCCTGGCCGCAACCGCGTAAAGCTGAGAAACTTGCCGATATTTGGTAACAGAAGCATGTAGCCACGAAATTCTAAGTATGCACAGAGCTTGTGATAGTGTTATTCCGACCGAATTTACAAGTCGTTGAACATTGGATTTGATTCTGAAATATTCTGTATATATCGCCAAAATGACCCTTCAACCAACGGTAGCCCAAGAGTGGCGAGAATTACATATTAGTATCTAAAATCTTGTTGTTGATAAGCATGTCGGAAACCAGTTCCTTGATTTTATTGATAGCTGATCCAACGATTGATCATCAGCTTTAACACATATAAGTGGTTTTTGATTTACAATTTGACTAATATTTACCCTACTATGTCCTTCCAAGGGCTGATACAGTTACCCTACGACACAGTTCTATATGATTCTTACGTGTAGGCTCGTGCAATAATAACAAGAGAAAAGACTGAAATCAATAAGTTTTGTAAATTTTAACAAAATAATTTATTTCCCTAGAAAACAGTTTAAAAATTGGAAAATAGGACTTACGTTTTGTGAATGTAATCCAAAATTTAATCCTAATTTTGAAAAATACAAGTCCTATCACTAAACAGTTAATAAAATCCGATTTCGAATCTCGATGAAATTCCAATATGGAGACGATGACGTCAGAATAGACCATTGTACTGGCGGTAACAAATCCTTGATTGAATCACAGTTTATGTTTCCGTATAACTCCAGAATAAATTTCCACTGAATTTCTTTATGCCAGAACTATTTTTATAAAAACAAAGTACACTTGTTTGGCTTTCTAGAGAATAAATTATTAAATTCCAAAAGCAAATGAACTTCAAAAACAATCTGGCTTCAACAATTGAAACCTCTCGAGCCCTCAAGGTTTAAAATAGAACTGAATAAATTTAATACCAATTAGCTGTTTTAAGCCTCGATTTTAGGTCACATGGTACTCCACGAGAGAGGCTGTCTGATTTACTAATTTGAACATCGCAATAAAATCAAATGCCATTTGTCACGTATGCAAGAATAGCCCTATCTAAGTACCAAATTCTCACAATGAAAATATATAAAATAGAAAGGCTGTTTACAATCCAGTGAACACGTACGCCGAAATGACCTTGGAAACAGCCAATCGTTAACACTCGATGTTTACAAAACGGTGTACCAGAGTCAGCTAAAACTAATGCTTCTGTAATAGGTTTTACGTTTTAGATAAACAGAATTTCCTGAAAGAAAATATCGAATCCCGTGAAAATAATCATTACAATAAAATGTAATGAAACAAAAACAAAATAAAAAAAGAATTTTAAAACTAACACACAAGCAATTTAATTACATTACGTAACATGATGTAATCTGTCGCTTTTTAATTTAATCCCTATCCCCAAGCTATGAAAGAAACTTCCATCCAATGTGCCCTATGTAAGCAGTATTTTAATTTTACAATATGTAATCTTCAACAAGTAATATTCTGTAAACTATCATATAGCTGGCAGTGTGTGTTTATATTCATATGTGTACTACTAGGAAATAAGTACTTTCTCTACTGTCTGTTTGACAGAACAGTCCGATTAAGGTTGAGCCTTTATATGATTTCAAACTATATTATGAAACTGTAAATCGCTTTGTCTTTAATTGCTTGAATTACAGCTACCATAGGCTGTCCCAACAAACATGCAGTAGGAAAGCAAATCCAGTTTGTATCTCAGTGTGGCGTATAAAAAAGGCTAATTATGCTTCTTAGTATGTAGCCTTATTTAAACTGATTACTACACTATTATTGTCTACGCACGATTGACATTTATAAATTAATCACTACCGTCACGGTTGCGTTCGTTGTTTATGTATTCATTAGTAGCGTAGTTGCTTTAGGCGCAAAGCACGTGTGTAAATTGGAAGTGTTAAGTATTAAGTGTTAACGGGAAAGCCGTTTCGAGCTTTTTGCCATATTAATGGGTCACATCAGGAGTTGTTTTTGTTTTGTCATAAATATTTACGTTGCACGGAGCCTTCTGTGCCATCCCATCTGTATTAACCTGCATAAGTGATGTTATTTGCTTTGAAATTAATTATAAATATTATTACATGTTAACATTATACGATCAGTGTTTCTAACTATATTGCCGGTATATGCTTTTTGTAATCATATTGTTGTACCTATCACAAAGTATTAATCTTACCATTTACTTTTATAGCTTCTAAATATAGAACTTAAAACCGCTGTTTTATAATCATGCACATTGATTTTGCGAATGTCGATCGAAAATGATCCTAGCTACCTCAGTCCAACGTCCTTCTGTACGATATCGACTATTTCCATTGAAATATGGGGCATATCTGTTAATATTCTGTTTGACTGAGGAAATATAAACGTTTCTTCCAGGTCATATAGGGTGCCCCGGGGCAGCTCCAAATATATTTTAATGTTAATATTTATTATTTTATACATTTTTGCTATATTAAAAACCTTCCTCTAACTTTAGTCTTGTATCACGGGATGACTTGCTGAATCAAGACTTTATTTCGTTAGAATTCGGCACATTTGTATAACTATAGACACTAATATAAGAAAACATGAATAGCAAGTTAACAAATCACACCTGTAAGATAATGAAGAGAAACAGGTCACTGTGACATTATATGCACAAAGGCCGATATCGGCTACGATGCTGCGTTCCAAGCGTGCCTAGTTATTATCTCCATTTCTTGGTAATTAATGCTAGATACCAAGCAGCTTGATACCCAAATCTGACCAGCAAGGAGCATAGTGTGACCTGATCTATTAAAGATCTTTCTGTGTACTGTTGATACCTTAGATAATGTCACAATACATTCCTAGAGTTGGGATATCTACTAACAATCAATGCAGATAATGCCAATCAAACCTGTAACCCCACAACGGAGGCCAGGTTACGAATAACGTGTAAATGAAAACCAATTACTTCTTCAGTGGAGTTGTGTAACTGAGAACTACAAGGATCAGTGTCTGGACAGATGGGCACTGCAGTAACTCAAATCTAATCTGCCCTTAGTTGTTAAGCAAATTTCAGCTTCATGAGAAGCAATTAGCAAAGAAACAAGAAGCCATAAATGAATATAAAAGAAATAGTCGTTGAAATCATACTGTGTATCACTTCATTAGAGGCTAAGTTGATATAAGACTGTTCACAGATAATTATGCAACTAAGTGATATGTAACCGGGACTAGCTGTAGCGACAGCCATACTTAATAATGCAGTGAGACGATCAAGTATTGATGTGTCAGAGACTAGTAAAACAGCAGGCAGCTGAGAGTCTGAGGATGAGCTTTCAGACCTATATAGTAACCTCCAACATATAATGCTATGGGAACTTACTCTGGACCTTAAAGGCCATATTGACACCAATTTAATTGCTTAATCCAATAAAACTAGAATGACTAAGACCACGAAACGATATAAGACGTACATTTGCAAATTTCTACGTCACTTCTTTATAAGTTGATTTCCGTCAGAAAAATTCAGAGAGATTGCATGTATAGATGAGAGTTTCATAATTACTACGTCGTCAGTGGAGCGGTTGGTATGCATGAATACCTATACCCATGATTATTGTCCATTCTTTATACTATGACATGTGTATAAGAGCAATGAACACATTCTATATGACAATGGTTCCCAACCCCTAGGTCGCTACGCAAATCAGGGTCGCGAGGAAGTTCTGAAGGGTCGCGGAGAGTCGCCAAGATTATTTTTAAGGGTGGCAAAAGTTAACAAAAAATATGGAAACGGGATCGTGAGGCTCAGAAAAAAAAAATATTTTACAGTCGCGTTCAGAAAGGGTTGGAAATCATTAATATAAGATATGAGCATCACATTATGTACAATATGGTTGAATTTATGTACACTTATTGTTTGATATGGGTGGCAGCACTGACTTTAATGCTGTCAAATTTGGACCTAATTTGGAACGTTTTATTGTCACCTTGTTTCTTGCCACAAAGATGGCCATTCATTCTCAAGAGCTAATATATATATATATATATATATATATATATATATATACTTAATAACTTGCATATATATATATATATATATATATATACTATTACTATATATATATATATATATATATATATATATATATTGTTCAATTGGACTTAGAGTTCATCGGTTCGAGTTGTTAGGTCTTCAATGACAAACAGTTTTGTTTCCTCTAAGATTTTCATATCGTTCATAACGTTGGTCCTAATCCAAAAGGAGCAGAATTTGAAAACATTGTCCAGCTAACACAATAACGCTTTCACAATGTTGTTGTAAGGTTGAAGGGGGGGGGGGGGGGTACGTGAGGAAATGTTGCTAAGACCAAATACGGGACTGTTTGATGGATTATCTTAATATATTTACCAGTCAAATCTGACCCAATACGTGACTGTTTGATGGATGATCTTTGTAGGATTCTGTTGAAAAGGTTTAAAATGAACATGTACTGAACTCACTGATTATATCACATGACGAAGTTATGAGATAAGAATCATACCCGAGACACGATATACAATGAACTAACTAATGTTGTGATTTTTTTTATTTAGAAGAAAATGTTGGTGACCACACCGTCTATATCTAAAGAACTAAAATGGTATGCGTATATTGTAAAGAACTTTATCAATGTGGTGTATGCAAAAAACGCATTGTCAGTACAACACATAATTTATATACGATATATTTTTGCATGCATGAATGAATAAATACATTGATAATGGCGATATAAAATATCTGGACACAGAAATCTCCGAGTTTCGGCTGGCTGGTTGATAGCTCGATAGATAGATAGATCTATCGATCGATCATGAGAAGAGTATGGAAAGCTGCAGGTACCCGGCGGTGATGAAAATATTTTCCTATATTTTTATATGGGCAACTCTTAGTGGCTCCGACAACAATTAGAAGCTCCTAAAATGACAATTTACAATTTTTCCCCATATTTTTTATAGCTACAATTAGCAGCTCCAACAACAATCATTGTCTCCAACTACAATTAGCGGCTCCTAAAACACTTTTGTAATCTACGGCTCCGTTAAAAAAGTCACATTTAACGGCTCCAAAACATCTGAAACTCAGTCTACAAACTACAGTCACTGGCTCCTTCAACAGTGTCGTCTCTGATAATTTTGGTCCTCGTCTTTACTACCGAACGAGAATTCAACTTTAAAACGAGATTTTAATCATGTGCTGTCATATTCGGAATACCATCATCTTATCCGCATCAGTGTGTTTTATTTTAGAAGAGTGAGGATTAGCGATTTATGTCTTAGAAGAGCGATGGTCAGAGTCATTCAATATCATTCGTTGCAAGTTAATTTTCGAATTAACGAATAATATAAACTTTCTGGCGGGTATGTTATGAAAAAAATATCATGGTTACACCAACAAGTTGTCATGTATCTGTATAATACAACATAGACCTCGAAATTAATTATCTCATGGAAGGGTGGGGTGGGTTGGGGCTTATCGCGCAGTTTGCATTGAAATTGAAATTCTTCTAATTAACTGGCGAGTAAACAGCTTTCTAACCAAATGGTGCAGTAGTTGATGGTTGTTGCTTTTTTATATTTAACTAGTCCTTAACTAGCATGGGCAAGACAGATCCGGTGGCCTAGTGGTTAGAGCGTCCGCCTCGGATACGGGAGGTCGCGGGTTCGAACGCCGGCCGAGTCATACCAAAGACTTGTACGAATGGTACTACCAGCTGTCTCGCTAGACGCTCGGGATTAAGAGGCTAGTGTTAGGACTGGTCGGCCTGGTGTCAGGATAATGTGACTGGGTGGGGCATTATGATATATGTCTGCGACATTATGCCCACTGCTAGACATCACTATAAACTGCACCACCGCAGACATCGTAGCGATATGACTGAAAAATTGTTAAAGCTACGTTAAAAATCCAAACACACACACACACACACACACACACACACACACACACACACTAACATGGGCTAAAAGGTATATTATCAGCCCCATGGGCACGATTTTCTTGCGCCTCTGGCTCTGTATTGTTTGTACGTAAGTAAAAACGCGCAACACCATCCCCTTGTTCAGTTTAAAAAATTTCACGAATTGCTTAACTTTCGCATTACACACCTAATATTATTGTAACAATTATTGCTTATATGCTTGGGCGAGTCTGTCAGTTTTACTCAACAGGAATGATGTAGTTTAGAATGTTCTGTAAGCTTTGAATAATTCTGTACATTTCCATTATGTAGCGATGTACTCGCACAAATAACAGGGTTAATGTGTCCTTCCATTTAAAAATATTTCCACAATTGTTTTTAGTATGGGGGATATAGGTCAGTTATTTCCCCCTGATATTCAAGGCAGCATTGGCAAGTCTGGCTTACTTCGTCTTTGTTCAACTGATACTCATGACTTTCTGAAGAAAAAAAAAATGCTTGTCGTGCCTCATTGAAAGTTATCTTTATTATAGACATTTCCTTTAAAAAGGATGGTCAACTTGATCAGTACAGCGTGAATGTGGTGTTTAAATTTGTTCAAAGGACTGTATATGTCGGTATAATCGCTGCCCAGAGTCAGTACTTTTATGTTGTCTAGACTATGATCATTAAAGAAAATGTATTGTATCATATATTTGTACCTTGGCATTTCAATGGTCTGAACTGTGGGTGTATCTACCTGTATGTTTTCACATACATGCCTCATACAAACCAGAAATCACATTATGGTAAATTATAGATATTGATATGGGTGATTTGTAATTGCATTATTTTATTGTTTTCTACCATTTGTATCAAAACACACACCATCACGTTGATATTGAAATATACACCAAGTACAAATTATTATTATTATTATTATTATTGTTGTTGTTGTTGTTGTTGTTGTTGTTGTTGTGGTGGTGGTGGTGGTGCTTAATAATAATAATAATAATAATAATAATAATATTATTATTATTATTATTATTATTATTATTATTAGTATTAGTATTAGTATTATTATTGCAAATAATCCCATTATTTTTATCATGATGGTACATGTTAATGTTTATATTTGCTATTGTTATTCTTCTTATTATAATTATTATTACTAGTATTATTATTATTATTATTATTATTATTATTATTATTATTATTATTATTATTAGTTATGGTCACTGCTTCATGTTCATGATAACTGTTGTTAGAATGCAAATACCACGACAAAAAATGTATCAGTAAAACATTAACATACCAAGATAGGTTACAGTTTCATAGCCGTCTTTGGTAAAATGTTGCTTGCAAATGTAGCAAAATTTGCTTGGCAATCACCACTTATCAATTAATGCTTCGCCACACCTTATGGCATGTATCCACGCACTCCAGCATTCTTTTTTTTAGAAGAGAAATGTCCACCCTTCTGCGAACAGGCATGAATTAATACTTTTTGTTATTCAAATATGAAATGTTTACTGCATAACAATAGACTGGTAATGAGAGATCAAGTCAAAAGTGCACTGGATGAGGACTACTTGATTGCAGTGCCATCTAAAAATATCCATTGGGAAGACAACCTGCCGATGTCCTCCATTGCATTGCCTTTGATATACTTACGCGGGAAGAGGGGAAAATATTTCAGGCAGTAAAAGTCATTAAGTTTATCAGGTTGGAGATTTTTAAGACATGATGGCAAACATTATATATTCATTTTCAGAAATAATAAACGTTTTTGTTATTGTTATGGTATTTGTGTCGTAATGTTTATTTCACTGTTATGAAATGGGCGGGCCTGTGTGTTGGGATTTCGCCAGGAGACTTAAAGATGTAATTTTCATTTATAGGAAAGTTATGCGTTATTCATGACAAAATGAAATGTGTACATTCATTCAGGGCTTACCTTGGGTCCATTGGACCTATTGGGCCCAGTGCTCACACAGAGAAAGTAATTTTAAAGCGATAGAAGAAATGTCTAAATTCAGTATCATAGAAAACTTGTTTAAAAGTTTATTTCCAAATGCTGTGCTCACAGGGGATCCCTCATGTAAATCCAGGGGGCCCTGCAAAATGATTCAAATTGGTCTCCACGTTTGCTAAGGCTTTACTGTATTGATTGCAGAATGCAAAATATTTGGATATAATTTCCATTGGATTTTTTATTATTACCATTAGGAAATATGGTGGGTTTATATTGTACAATGTGCGGCAATTTTGCCGGGGGGTGGGGTGGGTGGACTTCTGGGCCCAAACACAGCCATAATTGCAATGTAAATGCTATATACTATTAGTTTCCAATCTTTTTGTAACAAAATTCAGAATCAGGAAGAATTTCCAATTTTAGTATTTTCATTAAGGTTTTATCCCCAACTGATGAAATTTAATTTTCACCAAAATTGAAGGGACCTATCACCCTAGAAAAACACTCTTGTTTGAGAAGTCTTAAAAGAAGTTGGTAGGATCTTCCTTGGTGAACCAACCAAGTTGGTAGGATCTTCCTTGATGAACCAACCATGTTGGTAGGATCTTCCTTGGTGAACCAACCAAGTTGGTAGGATCTTCCTTGGTGAACCAACCAAGTTGCTGTACATGCTTTTAGGACGGCTTTAAACACCTAAGAATTTATGCTTGCTATGGCAATTAGTCATGCTGAATGATTGCACTATATGAGGCATCCTGTACTTTGTTTTATCTTTTGTATTGTTTTTCAATGTTAAAAAAATAATCTTATTTTGGTTGCCTTTCTTTTATTTTCTGTTACACTTTATTTTACCAATGGATAAAGACCACATTGATAAAATAAATTGGACATCACAATTTGATTTGCAGAGAATTTGCCAGAGGCATTGTGCAAGAACTAGTAAAGAATGGTGTAGAACGAAGAAAGAGAAGAAGGCTGTGTCAAAGACAATATATCAGTAAAGTGAGTTACTGTGGAAAGTATTGCTAATCTTTTCAACCAGTATTCACATAAATTATTTGTTCTGAAGAAAAGGTTTTTCATGTATGGTTTACATTAGTTTCATTTAGCATTTGTCCATTTGTGTGTCACGATTATAATTTGAATTTTCAAGGAGTACGTGATTTACAGTCATGAAATGTAGCACATGGATATTTTACCTACTTCTGACGCTCTAACCACTAAGCCAACGGAGCGGTCTCTTAAATTGTAGATTTGGCAATGTCAAAGGGAGTAGGAACAACTTTGCATATACAGGTAAAACCCGTTCTAACGCGATTCCGCTTACAATGAGATGGCAGCAAGGCTCCCATTTTTAATTTAAGGTGACCCCTCTTTTCAACATCATAAATACATGCTCTCGGAAAAGCCGATTATTGGTATCCCTAGCAGATTTTTATGATCAAGAGGTTAGTTAAAACTGATACAATCAAATTTCAATGCACCTTTTCTATGAGGAAGTTTTTCGAAACATTGTTAACGCGAGTCAGCTTATATTGCGATGTTATTCTTTGGACCCTGAACATAGCGTTATAACGGGTTTTACCTGTATGTAATTATATATCAAATTTACAGAGTTGTATAGAGTAGCCGAGTGGTCTAAAGCGCTCTCCGTTACGGATCACTGCCATCTCACCTCTGTCTGCGTGGGTTCGAGTCTAGGATTCGGCGAATGTGGATATGTGAGAAAGCTTGCCAGTAGCTTCTCGTGGGTCGGTGGTTCTTTCCGGGGATTTCTCGGTTTCTTCCTCCACCATTGATACTGGCCGCCATGTATAGCCTATCGTGTGCTGAAAAATGGCGTTAAGCCCCACAACAACAACAACAGAGTTGTATACTGTGATACAGCTAGGTACATAATGTTGATAATAGAAATATCAAACTTTGGGCTGTTATTGTAGTTTGTATGATGTATACAACATCATCACAATTTCATTTTTTCCCCTTTTGTGAGTCCAGTCTAGTCTCATGGGCATGAATATATGGCGTTCGATAAAAGTGAGAAAAAGATAGGGATAATGTTGCTATACTGCACAATTTGTAGTCTTGAAATATACATGTTTATTTATTTCAATATTTTGCTAACGTGATGTTATATTTTCTTTTTTCATATGGGTAGGATAACTTGACACCTTATGGTATTGGCATACAGTATTGACATACATGGATGTATTGATAGGTATGTATACATGCAGACATACATACATACATGCAGACCGACAGACATGCAGACATATACAGACATACATATAGCCACAGGCATTCATTCAGTGGTTTGTGTGCCAGACTCGGGTCCAAAAGGGGGTGGGTTTTGAATCTTACCATAGGACCAGTCCGGGTCAGTTACCATGGTCTGTCCTTGGCAAGACACTTGACTCCAGTTGCCACAACACTAAGTAACTGACTTTTGTTATTGTGCCTAAAAGCACCAAAACAAAATTAGCAGAGAAAATACATATGTGGTTATGAGGTGGCAATCTCAGAAGTTTTTAATGTTGGGACCCAGGTAACCCAATGGTCATATATACCAGTTAGCAGATATTTAAAACTTAAGTCTTAAAAATATATTAAGTTCTAGGTAGAACCATTAAGACCTTCTGTGATGGTTTAAAATTGTAAAATCAAAGGTACATCTTTAGACCAATCATTTCCCATAGTTATTGTATTGAACTATGTTTTATGTTGAACTGTTGTGAGTTGCATGACACAGTGAACACACATATGCACACACAACACATACACTTACACAAGGACTGCCACAAGGACCTAAAATCTATTTTTTCTTTATAAGGCATGTGGACAATTAACAACCAGTATTCCCTAATATTAATTTTTTAATGCCCTTATGTGCTCTTCCACCACCACAACCACCATCATCACAAAAGTTGAGATTTTCATGTAATTGATTCGAGTTTTCACTGAGTACTTAGACATACATGCCAAAATATAGAAGCGTAGAAGCTTGAGATGGATTTGGTTAGTGTTAGGATAGGTCCGGCTGGTGTCATGATAATGTGACTGGGTAGGATATCATGCTGCATGTCTGCGGCATGATGCCTCAGTGCTAGACAAATCTAAATCACACACACACACACACACACACACACACACACACACACACACACAACCCTCAAAAATCCCACTTGCAAGCTCGCAATTTTCGAGTGAAGAAATTTTATTTGCGAGCTCAAAAAATAACAAGTAGGCTATCATACGGCAATATTTTGCACAAAAAATCACGATTTTTCTATCTACTTTTTATAAACAATTTATTTACTGGCAATCAATTTGTCTAGCTATTGTCAGTTCAGACGCGAGTCGCGATTGCCGAGACCACAGAATTAGAATAACAATAATAATGTACTTGTACGTCTTGAATGCGTCCCATGCGAGGGCGAGAGGCATGCATAGAGGCACATTCGGCGCATATATACCCACTCCTTTCGGCTTATTGTCAACTGCGCATCTGTACCGAAGTAACTCAGCAATATTCGGATCAGTTCGGATTAAGAAGAGTTCATTGCGTCAGCAGCAAGCACCCTGTCCTGCCCAGACATCATGTGGGTATCACGTGTGCTTTGTTTTATGTTCATTCTTTTCTATTTTGTGATCACAATGTCTTTTATACGTCCCCCACTTCGCTGGGTATCATGTGTTTGGATTATTAATTATTATTTACAATGATATTTAATATAGCTGTTTTAAAACAATTCCAAATAATTGGAACTTCATGGCTTCAGGCAAGCATGACGTGGGCGGACATAAGCGCAAGTTTGCAGTGGCTATATTTATAGGTTAGGTAAAATGTTTTTAAAAACTGCAAATATTATGTTAAAAAAAGATGTAATAAACCGAAGTATTTATTATTATTAAAACAAAGACAAATATATAATATCAGGTTTTTTTGTTTACCTGAACCTATTATATATTCGATGTTGACAGTTGTCGCCGTTCTCCCCCTGTCCCCGTCCCCCCCCCCCAACTTGTTGGAATTCTTTGGCGAGTGAGTTGTCATAACAAATTGCGAGTTACTCATAACTACAATTTTCGAGGGTTGCACACCCCCACCCCCCCACCCCCACACAAACACACATACACACTCTGTTCGACAGATTTGAATTTATATTTTATTCCAAGTTTACTAGCAATGCTTTGGTGGGTACACGTGTTCTACAAACACAAATCCAGTTAGTAGTTAATGGAGACGATATACGGACAATGGGAATTAACATTACAGACACCTCCTGGGACGATATACGGACACGATTTATACGGACAAAATATCACCTTGGAACGATATACGGACAATGGGAATTTGAACAGGTAGGATGACGTCACGGTACTGGACACTTGCAACAATGTAGCAAGTACCGTGACGTCATGCCACCTGTTTCACTTCTATACAAAGTATTATGCATTCGCGTTTGTGTCAGTGGATAGTATAGTATGTTTTATGCATTCGCGTTTGTGTCAGTGGATAGTATAGTATGTTTTATGCATTCGCGTTTGTGTCTGTGGATAGTATAGTATGTTTTATACATTCGCGTTTGTTTCCATAGATTGATGAACATCAATCTAACCTACCCAAATTATACAACTGACTAAAAAAATTTTTAGGTAAGAGCATAATGTTTTGGGGAGTTAAACATTACTTATACAATCGAATAAAAAATTTTTAAGGTAAGAAAGAAAAAATATCTTTTCGAGGTAAATGAAGTTGCCCTGAAAAGGGCTTTGTGTTCTTCTACTATTGTCTCCACTTCTGCCACCACGTTCTCACTTTCTCTATAATTCCTTTCTTCTTTTCCTTTTCTGGCATCCAGTCAGGATGTCCCATAGCTCTAAACTTTTTCTGTGCCTTTATCCAGTTATTGTTCAGTCTCTCAAACTCTTCTTTTCTCTTTATGTTTTCTTTGTCCTTTT